>RJWM01026984.1:0-27414 GCA_004363535.1 Dasyprocta punctata | reverse complement strand
TTAAATCAGCTTTGACCTGCTTATGATGAAAGGTATCCTCAGGAATGTCCAGGAACAGACCCTCAGGAGCAGATTTTACATGTGGTAGTGCATCCCTACATTACCACATTTGCTTGTGGATGTGATGTCATAAAGGAAGAGAGAATGTTTCTTAGTTAAAGGTCTGGGAGTAACAGTTATTGGCTGGGACATGCAAACTACTTGAGGGTTATTGGAGTCTCCTGGTACATGATAGTTGTTAGATATCAGGGAGAAATTAGATAAAAGTGTCAGGATGTGTGCAGACATTATAAGGCCTAGCTACTAAAAAATTTGTACATGTTTTCTTTAACATTTAAAGAAATTTTGCCTTATGTGAAACAGAAACATTGGACACTTGACTTCATTTTAAGGAAATGTCTTTAATTATCCAGTTTGGCTTTTCCTAGCTAAAATAAAAGTAATTGTTTTTTTCCAATAACAGTAAGCTACATCCTCAGGCACTTGTTATTTTTTTCTTTTTGAGATGGAGCCTCAAAATGTTGTTAAATTGCCCAGGTCGGGTTTGAATTTGTGATCCTCCTACTCCAGCTTCCCAGAGTTCTGGGATTACAGGTGTGTATCACTGCGTCTGGTTCAGCTGTAGATTATTGTACTCATGTTCATGAATGCATGTGTAGTTGGAAGGTACGGTCTAGGAGGAGAAGGTAAATCACTGAGGCTATGCCTTTGATGGGTGTACATCTTGCTTATATTCCTACAGTATTCTTTACTTCCTGCAGACACAAGTGTATTTATTTTATAACTTGGATTATAATTCAATACTACTATTTATATTGCTGTTTACATTGGTGTAGGACTACTCTTTTTTAAAAGCAAAACAAAAAAAGGTAGAAATAATACAGAATTTCAAAAAAACAGTAAGATCAATACTAGACAATATATTACATATTGTTATCTTAGAAGTAGTTGTTCAAGTTATGAGATCTGAGCATAAAAGATGACCAGACAATCAAACAATGATAACAGAAGCTATTCTTTCTGATGAACTAACAGAGAATTAGTAGTATAGTTATCTATCTTGCATACTTATACATACGTACAGTTATATATGTATATCTACAAACATATAATCCATTCCTTTCTTCCATTTCTCCTTTTCCCATCCTAGCTGTTCTTTAATTTTGAGGACCTTTTTTTCCCTTTCCTTATTACAGTATCTACTGTACATTTTGGATCTTGTTGCTGTTTCAGGTTTTTTAAATTGTTACTTATTTTTTACACTAGGGAGACAATACGATATTTACAATTGTGAATCTGATTTGTTTCACTTATGAGTACAGTCTCAAGTTGCCTCCATTTACCTATAAAAGCCTCAAGATCATCCTTTTTATAGCTGAGTAATATTCTGTTGTATAAAAATATTACAACTTTTTCATCCATTCTGTGGTTGATGGGCATTTTGGTTGCTTCCAAGATTTAGCTATTACAAATTGTGCTGCTATAAACATGGGTGCACATATATTGCTGTGACATGACACTTTCATTTTTTCTGGGAAAACACCCAGAAGGGAAATAACTGGATTTAATGGGATTTCCAATCCTAATTTTTAAGGTATCTCCATAATGATTTCCACAGTGGTCACACCAGTCTACACTCCCACCAACAGTGGAGAAGGGTACTTTTATCACCGCAGCCAACATTTGTTATCAGTTGACTTCTTGATGGCAGCCATTCTTTCTGGAGTGAGATGGAATCTCATTGTTGTTTTAATTTGCATTTCTCAAATGACCAGTGATGTTGAGCATTTCTTTATGTATTTATTTGCCATTTGTATTTCTTCATCTGAGAAGTGTGTGGAAGACAAGGTCTGTAAAAATCTTGAAGACATAGGGGTAGGCAAAGAGTTCATGAACAAAATGCAAACCGCATGGGAAGTGCTTCATACAATCAAAAATCGGAATCTCATTTTATTAAAAAACTTTTGCACTTCAAAAGAAATCACTAATAAAGTGAAAAGAAAGCACACAGAATGGGAAAGAATTTTTCCAGTTGTCCCTCAGATAAAGGACTCATATCCAGAACATATAAAGAATTGAAAAACATCAGGCCCCCCAAATTCAAAGACCCAATCCAAAAATAGGCATCTGAGATGAACACACACTTCTCAGATGTAGAGCTACTTTTATGAGCTCTTTCTATTTCAGGCTAATTCTTGCATTATTTTGACAGGCCTTATCTATTTATTTGTATTATAAATAGTGAACATTTCCTTACTTTGTAGCATTACAAGATGCCTTGGAATCATTTTTTCTATTTTCCCTGCACCAGCTCTAGAATTAGTCATTTCTAAGAAACACTTAGCTCCTTCTATTGGAGAGTAGTGTCTAGAATCTGAATATAAAAAGCAATGGTACTTATTATTACAGAGTTTTCACTGTTCTTTCAGTAAATAGAAATTTATATGCACGGAGGTGCACGTGTCTCTATTTCTCCTGTTACCTACATATATGTATGCTAAATGAACATGTACTATATCACAGCTCTAATCTATCACAATATTCACTGAAGACTTTCTAATTTACTTTGTAACCTTTTTTCTGATGTTAGAAATGATATGTCCTCAAATACATTGCAGGTTATAGATAATCCACATTTTATTTACTTAATTGTGTAACTCTATTGATTGCAAAGTTGTTTCAGAATTCCTCAATATACTCTTACGAGATTAGAGTTACCGACTATAATACAGTGTTTATATAAAGTTATTTCTGTCTTAATTTTATATTATCTAATCAAATCACTACTTCCCACAGTAATATACGAGAAATTTTTTTCAACACCCATCAGTGACCTGTTACACTTTAGCAGCACAACTAAATTCATTTGGCACAGTATTCATTCCATTTTGGGATTTCCAAAACCTTATCTGAACTTGTAATATGAATATATACATTACATTTATTCTTTATTGCTTATGCTTACAATTTTGAAAAAAAATGCACAGAATTTTGTGTCTACCTGAGCAGTACACTACTGTAAGCAGCATCACCTTATGCAGTCTTGTATACTCAAACTCTCACATTCCTCTCAATCCGTGACAGTTTTTTCAGTCTTTGTCATTTTGTCACTGGCAAAATGTCACATAATCAAAATCATAGAATATATATGGCCCTTTGAATCTTACTGCTTTCATTTAACAAAATGACATGCGTACTGACCTGTGACTCAATAGTTATTTTAAGACCTTAGTAATATTTCTTTGTATGGATACACTGCAGTGTGCTGATTATTCACATATTTCAGGGAATATTGTTTCCATTTGAAGGCTTCTATAAACATTTATGTGCAATTTTTGTGTAAGTTTTTGTAATTTTCCATGAGTTGAAAATAAGCATGTTATTATTGTTTCATATTATAAGTATGTACTTCATTTTATAAGAAACTGTCAGTTTTCCAAAGGGGAGATATTAATTTTGGATTTCCATCAGTTGTGAAAGAGTTCTTATTTCCTGTATCCTTATTAGACTTTAGCATTATCCCTTTTTGTTTTGTTTTGTTTTTGTTTTTGATATTTTATAGATCTGTAGAGGTATCTCAATATGCTTTTAATTGTCACCTAATTTTTTCTTTCCCAAAATGTTTGATTACATCTTTGTCCATCTTAACTAAGTAATTTGTTTTCTTATGACTGTTAAATGTTCTGTTTCTGAATACAAATTCATTAACTGAAATGTAATTTTCACATGTTTGCTTCTAGACTGTGGCTTGTGTTTACCTTTTGAGTATCTTTTGAAAAGCAAAAAGTCATAATTTTGATAAATCCAGTTTATCCAATACATGCGTTATGTTTTATGGTTTTAAGATTTTATCTAAATATTTATCACTATATTCAGTGTCATTCAGTTCTCCTAGAAATTTTATAATTTTATGTTTTCCAATTTGGTCTATGATCTATTTCAAATTAATTTTTATTAGGTGCAAAATATGTGCCAAGGTTTGTTTGTTTCTTATTTATACAGGTTCCAAATGTACCAGTACTAATTCCTAGAAAAAATACACCATTTCTATTAAACTGTCTTTACAAACAATCCGTTGAGCTTGTGAATCAGTTCCTAAGATCTTTATTCTATTTCACTGATTTATTTTCCTGTCTTTTCATCTATATCGCAGACTTGAATAGCATATACAATCTGGGGGTTTCATGCTTCCCTTCCACACTTTTTCCTTTATCAAAGTGACTTCTCTGATTTATTTCTTTTGCCTTTCCATGAAAATACGAGAATCATCCCACCAATATTTTAAAAAAATTGTTGATAATTTTATTGGAATAATTTGAATCTATAGAACAATTTGATTAGAACTGATAAGTTAAATAGTAATTGCTTCAAACTGAGAATAAGCCTTGGGTAGCTCTCCATTTATTTAGGTCATCCATGATATTTTTAATCAAGATTATTTTGCTTTTAGTATTCAGGTTGTGCACATATTGTCTTGTACTTACACCAAACAATTTACTCCTTAGTGCTTTTATAAATTATTTACTCTTCCTATCTCTGGGTGTCTTGAGACTTTTGTCTTTGTTTTTCTTTTTCTTTCCACTTATTTTCATCTTTTATTTTATGAAAAAAATAAAATTTTGTAACAAAATGACGAGAGGATAACTAATTTATATGCTATGCCACTGTCTTCAAAATGGTGATTCAGAGTTCAAGAAATCAGCAAAAAGATCCTCTGTTACAGAAAAGAAACAAATGTACATTAGCATAAAGCTTTTTGTTCAGTTAACTAAAAGAAACTAGTACTATAAATGAAACAAGTTAGCACATACGTTAAAATATTTTTTAAAAAATAGAACAGGTAGTTTGGGGAACAATCTGAACCTCTGCCAACTTCCTGTTTATCTATTTTCCATTTTGTTCCTCATTTGCATATATATACTTTGAGTTTCTCATATTAGAAAGGCAGTGTCATATTTAAACTTTTGTCTCTGACTTATTTCATCATGTGGCATTTCAATGAGTGCACACATTGTGTAATGATGGGATCCAGTAATCAGTACATTCATTGACTCATGTATTTATCATATTTTTGTGGTGAGAACATTGAAAATGCTATTTTGAAAATATAAAATCCATTGTTATTGACTATAGTTAACCTACTATGCAATAGAACAGCAGAATTTATTCATTCTGCTTCAATTTACTCAGGACTAACTACTGTCCAAATAGCCCTTTTCTTTGTCTTCCCTAGCAAGTGTAACCATTAATGAAGTCAAAGGTTTTAGAGTCCACGTATGAATGAGAACATAAAGTATTTGTCTTCATTTGCTTGGCTTATTTCATTCACCACAATGTCTTCCAGATTCATTTATGTTGCTGCAAATCACAAGAATTTGTTTTCCTTATGGTTAAATATTTTCTTGTGTCTATATACCACATTTTTAATAATTCACAGGTTGCTACACAATTGGATTGCACCCAGGGCTTTCATACTGAGCTACATCCTCAGCCCTTTTTCAATTAAATTATTTTTAGTTTGTGACAAAGTCTTGCTAACTCATTAAGTTACCCAAACTGGGATGGAACTTGTAATACTTCTGTTTCCTGCTTCCCGGAGTGTGATTCCATACCTTGGCTATAGGGAATAGAGCTGCAGTAAGCATGAAAGTGCAGATACATCTCTAATCTTTAAATTTTTATTAGTGCAAGTTTGCAGTACATAATGATTACATTCATCATGGAGGGTTGGTACATGTGCATGACACATCTTAATTTTTTTTTCCATTTCCATTCTCTCCCCTCCTTCCTCTCTTCCTCCTTCTCTTGGTCCCCTTCCCTTTTGCAAATGATCTATTTCAATGATCAGTTTCATTTTCTGCAGTTATGTGCCCAGAGCAAATTTGCTGGCTCATATGGTAGTTGCAATTTTAATTTTGTGGAATCCTCCATACTGTTTTCCATACTGACTGCACTGATTTACATTTCCCGCAACAGTGGGTAAGTTTCCCTCTCCCAACATCCTTGGGAGCATTTGTAACCTTTCATGTTTCTCAAAACAACCAATCTAACTGAGGTGAAGTAATCCTTCCTTGTGGTTTTGATTTATATTTCCTTGATGACTGGTGATGACAAGAACTTTTTCTAAAACCTGTTGGCCAATTTTATTTCTTCTTCTTGGGAGAAGGAGTACCTGAAATCGAATTATTTCTTCTTTTAAGAAATGTGTACTTAGTACTTTTTTTTTTGTTTTTCCATTAGTTTTTTGTTTTTGTTATTGAATTGTTTGAATCCGTTTATATACTGGATATTACTCCATGTCAGATGCGTGGTAATATTTTCTCCCCTAGTAAAGCATGGGTCTTTACTCTGTTGCTAATCTCTTTTGCTGAACAGAAACTTTTGCATCTGGTGTAACTGCATTTGTGTATATTTTTTGTTTGTTTGTTTGTTTTTGTTTTGCCTGTGCTTTTGAGATTTTTAACCAATAATCTTTGCCTGCACCCACGGCATAAGTTTTTTCTCCATGTTTTCTTCTAGTAGTGTCATATTTTTGGGTCTTACATTTCAGTGTAACCCATTTTAGTTTATTTTCATATTTGATTAGAGACACAAGTTTTGCTAAATTCATCTGTATGTGTATATCCATTTTTTTTGGTTACTACTTATTGAAGAGATTATCCCTTTCACAATCAATGTTCTTTACAAGTTTGTTGAAAACTCTCTTTGTTGTAAATTCATAGGTTTATTTATGAGCTCCCTATTTTGTTTCACCAATTTATGTGTTTGCTTTTTATGGCAGTATTGTGTTCTTTTAGAAGTGATAGTTTTGAAGTATAAAATCAGGTATTGTGATGTCTCCAGCTTTATTCATTTTTGCTCAAGATTGTTTTGGTTGGAATCTTTCATTGATAATTAGTTTTCCATCACTGTAACAAATACGGGAGTCAGTGAACTTATAATAAGAAAAGATTTATTTTGGTCTGTAGTTTAGCTTTAGTCCATTATCAGTTGGTCCTGCTGCTTTTACTCCCTTAGTAAGTAACTATATCAGGGCAGGGAACATGGGGTGAAGCAAAACCTTCACTTCATAATTGAAAAGTCCAAAAAAAGAAAGAAGGGAAAGGGTTCCATCATCCCTGTCGGTGACTTTAAACCTTTCACTGGACTCCATCTCTTAAGTTTCTCCCTCTGCCACCTGGTGCCAACTTGGGTACACAGCCCTTTGGGAGACATTGTAGATCCAAACTGTAGCTATATTTGGTTCCACACAAATTTCAGAACTTTTTTTTTCTATTTCTGTGAAAAATATTGATGTTTTCATAGAATTGCATTGAATATTTAGGTCACTTCTAATAGTATAGACATTTTAGCTATATCATTTTTTTCCATTTGTGAATATAGAAGTTAAAAATAGGCATAATTTCTAGAATAGATGCTAAAGGGTAATTAAAAGATACAAAACAAAAAGCCTACTAGTGAGTATAAGAGTTTGTATGGCTGTTGTGACAAATTATCCTAGATTTAATGCCTTAATACAACAAAAGTTTATTCTCACACAGTTCTTGAGGCCCAGAATCTGAAACCCAGATGTTTCTTAAACCATACTGTCTCTAGAAGCCCCATAGAAGATCTGTTGAATGTCTTGTGCAGTTTCTGGAAAGCACCAGACATTCCTTGGAAGCATCAGTCTCTCTGCTCTGTCTTCTAGCACTTTTCCTGCCCACACATGTCTAATAACCTTCTGATTCTTCCTTTGTAAGGACTTCAGATTTGGTATTTAGAGTTTAACCTGAAAAATTTAAGATAACCATTTCACCTCAGATCCTTAACTACATATAAACACAATCAGCAGAATTTAGTGCTTTATAAAGGAATGTATAAATTACATATAAAAGAAATATAGATAGATAGATAGATTCCCTAAAAAGAATCAAGCTACTGTGCTTACATATTTATCATATGAAAATAAATATTATGGAAGATAGTCTTAAAGTCTACCTTAAAACTAAAGTGAAATTGATAACATACACTTACACACACATATATATGACAGTTTGATGCTATTATAAGTAAAATAAATTTGTAAGCAGCTGTGATTATAATATGTCAGACAGAATTCTATACTTTTATGTATTTAATATTCATTTATATTTGCTTTAATATTCAAAATCTGACATACTTAGAAGTTGAACAGGATGAATGGAGATTGCATACCTATCACTAAAGATTTATTTACACATTCTAAAAACGTACTTATTTTTAAAATATTACACTGACTTCATCTGTTGAGCTATGACAGATTACCATGGATGGCATGACTTTCATAACAAGCATTTATTTCCCACAGTTCTGGCAGATGAGAAGTTTAAAATCAAGCAGTCTTCACATCCCCTTCTTGGTGAACTTTTTCTTTCTGGTTTGTCAATAGTTTTATTCATTTCAGGCCTTCACATGACTGAGAACAAAGCAAAAAGGAAGCTGTCTTCTCTCTACATATAAGGAACCAGTCCAATCATAAGGGTTCCATCTTGAGACATTAATTACTTTCCAAATTGTCCATTTCCAAATGTTTCATTGCAGATTAGGAGTTCAATATATAAAATCTGTGAAACACATATCCAGTTTAGAGCATATTCATGAGTTCTATTTTGAATTTAAGCCAAGAAGACAGTGCCACAAATTTGCAGTGATTTACTGATCAATAAATAGTGTAATTGGCTAATGATGTGCAAAATATGGCAATATGATTATCTATTGATCTATGAACTGAGGAATTTCAAATGTATCATTTGTCTTAATGCATTAATTCTTTAGTAAACATGAAATGAATTCTATACTGCTTCTTTACACAAAAACAGCATGAGAATCTTTTAATTAAAATAATTTTCTTTGTTTCGAATAGTAATTACTAAATATACAACTGCATTTCCTTAAGAATCTCCAAGAGGTAACAAATCAGGAAAAACCTCACAAAGAAAATGATACTACAAAGACTAAGTACATGGAGTTTGACAGATTAGATAAAAAAGGATGAGGAATTCTGGTTTATTTCCCAGGAAAGGGGACAAGAAAACGAAGCATATCAGCATCTATCTGTAACAATTATACAGACAGTTTGGCTTGGAAGAGTAGAATTTTCCTCTCTTTAAAATGTATTCATGCTTTTAATTTAATAATATATTTTAAAATATTTTTCCTGTCAACTCTTTATTCATTTGTTTACTTAAATATTTTGAAGTAGGTTCCATACCAATCACTATGATGTAATACATATAAATATACACTTGTGGCTTTGTAAAATAAGATCACGTGCTTATAATGATAATAAGCAAAGCATGGTGGTACACACCTGTAATCCAGAATTTGGGAGGCTGAGCAAGAGGATTGCCATGAGTGGGGGCCAGCCTTTTGCTACATAATGAGTTTAAAACCAGCCTGAACTACATAATGAGACCTTGCGACAAAAAAATCCTAGAAAATAAAAAGACAGTTAGACTCTCAAAAAAGAACACTCTACTGTGGAACTGTGGAATACTTCTGTTTCTTCACCATTGGATTATTGACATCTATAGTGACAGAGAGAAAGGAAAGCTTCCAGAACTAATATATTCAAGATAAGCCGCAGGATAGTAGAAAGAATAATCCCTTGAGAATGTTTGCTAAGATTACAAAGTCAACAATCAGATCTATATATCTGTGAGCAGCTGATAATGAATTCAGAGTATATGCCTCTTGAACATTAGTTAAGAAGATCACAAGAGAGGGTTTTATCAGGGTATGCAAAGAAAATGTTTAATTTTCTCAAAGATAAACATTTTCTACTCACACTCTTTCAGTATCGTTTTCCTAACATGTTGATACTACAGTGTGTCATGTAAACACATTATTCTACAAAAGAGGATTTGACATATGTAAAAACAAGTATTACTTCAGGGGACACTTTATAACCTGAAGAATGCTACTCAGCAATAGAAGTACACAAACAAACTGAATTATTCTTCAAGGAATTGTGCTGAGTTTAATAAGTGAGTTAGAAATTTACATACTGCATGACTCAATTTATATAATGTTTTGAAACATTGGGTAGAGATAGAAGAGAAGGGATTATGGTTATAAGAATGTAGCATAAAGGACCCCTGTAATGTTGAAACTATGAAGTATCTTGAATGTGGTCATCAATACAGGAAATTGCATGTGATCAAAGAAATGCTAAATGAAATATGAAAGTGAGTACAAGTGAAATCTGATAAATCTGAGTAAGATGGGTTGATTTTATCAATGTCAATATCCTGGTTGTGAGTTTATATTATGTAATCTTGAAAAATGTTTTTGCTTATTTAATCTAATGTTACATAGTCCTGAAAAGGTTTTTCATTCATCTAATTTTGTAAATCAAAAATAAAATTTTAACTGTGATATCCATTTCATTGAAGATAACCATGCTTTTTAAAATAAACTTTTCTCCTCAAAATTTACAAAATTAATGAAGTATAAATAGGAATTTTTAAACATTTGGTAGACTGTAGCCTTCACAGTTTGAAATTACTGATACCTAAAGCAACACCAAGGCTTTTTATAAACACTATTTTAAACCTGGAAATCAAGGTCAATATGAATTTATAATGTGAAATCACATTAAAATACACAATGAATATTAATATTAATGCCCTTTACTTGTACTTTTGTGATATTTATTTCCATTAATGCACAAGGAAAGCAAATACACTGTAATGAAATGATGAATGATTGTTAGGTACACAATGACCAATAATATTAGAACAACTCAATATCTCATTAATTGAATTGTTATGCTTTAAATTTGTGAGATTTTAGCCAAACATATGAACTAAAAAGTATTCATAAATCTGTCACTGCTGTTTATTTTAAGAGTCATAATAGGGAGACTTAGAAATATTTCTTCCTTAAACAAGTCTTTGTATGATAGTGATATCTATCAACTGATTTGACGTTAGCAAAACTCTTTGCTTTGAAGAAATGCCCAAGTTAACACACTTTGTAATACAGTATTTAATACAGAAAAGTGTTTGATGTTCAGTGACATTAATTCTGTGACGTCTGTTTCTTTATTTTTTTATACTCTTTCACAGGAACAAGGGAAGTAGGCCTTGAATATGGTTGTTCAGCTCTTGAGTGAAACTTTGAATAAGTAAATGCATTGCAGGGTACATAACTGGGAAAAATAATAAAACATTACAAACAAAAATAAATATTTGACAAACACTAAAGGAAAAATTAATTTTGGATACATAAAATAATGTTTCAATGATGATATTTTACTGTTATTCCATAAGTAACATTCTATTATAATAACACTTGTCTTTTGTTTTCTCAAATTAATGTTTGAAGGAAAGTAATAAATATTTATTATGTAAAAACAGGCCAGATAATACTGTATAAAAATGCACTAATCAATTACCCATGTTTAAAAATATAAAATTATTGACATCCAGCAAAATGGATGATTAGAGTTGCCTGAAGTGTCTCTCTAATGAATAAAAGACAAAGATAATAAAAAACTAATATTTTTCAAAAGCATTTGAGGGAAAGTACTGTAGTACAGTACAGATGATAGCCACTGAGCAGAAAATACAACACCAAAATGTCCTTTATCATGTCCCTAGTCAAGGGAAGCCTGGAAACAAGAGGCATTTCTGGTTGTAAAAAGGGAAGAGGAAAATCTTCAGTTGCCCCCATTAAATGCCTGCAAACTTGCAAAGCTTTTCATGTTTGCATGCTTTGTCAAAAACGTGAGACAACTTTTAAATATAGACAGAGGCAAAGGTGTTAGTAGCATTTTTATGTTTGGAATCAGATTAATTATATAAGCATTTTCATTTTTTAATATTCTATATCTAGGTACATCGATTATAAATTGTTCTACTAATGTGACTGAGGTTACTGTCTCCAGCTTTATATTGGTGGCACTTACAAGAGAAGATAAAAATTATTTCAAACAAGTTTGTTGCCACCAGGGCAAGTGATAAACATCAGTTTCTTTGTTTTATAGTTTCTATCTGGATTAAAACTTACTATTGTTCACATAATAACTATGACAGATTTTTGTAAGTTTCTTTGGCTAATTTCATGGTGAACTATATCAAATGTTATGACTTTTGCAAAATTTCAAGCTTTTTTTTTTCTTTCTGACAAGTTGATATCTTGATTGCAATACTACGGAACATGTTAAATGTAAAAGGAGCAAATCTGTTTTTACTTAGTAAATACTGATGTGGATCTTAATATGCACCTTGCACCATTTAACTCCTTTGAAAATATGCCTTCAGTTCATCTTTGTCATAACCCTGGGAGGTATTATTTTATAAGTGAAGAATTAGGACAGTTAGAAAACAGGGAACATGCGGCAGCTAAGCAATGTTGAGCTGTTTCGCAGTGCAGAATGTGAAGACACATCTGGCCCACAAAACTGACTCCCACCATGTCATGTTTCCCTTCGTGTGTTTGAGCCATCTGGTAAAAACCAAAGAGTTAAGACAAGGACAAGGAATAAATAAGCAGAAAAAGAAGTTTTTCTCCTAAAAGGATTTTTAGTCATTTTAAAATATTTTTGTTTTCCAATTTGCAGCTACTTGCCTCAGAATTAGAATGCTAATATTCATTTTATTCATTTGGGGGTTATTTTATGGTCAAATTCAGATCCTTCATCAAACACATAGCATATACTCTTCATTTTAATATTTGCCATCCTAGCATATATAAAACAGCCACAGAATTCTTTGCTGAGACAATATAAATAAATGTCTTGCTTATATCTGTATTTCTGTCTGACTTTTCTGGAGTAGAAAAAAAACTCACTAATTTACTCTTTTTTATTAGCTCACATAAAGTAAGAAAATCTGTTTATGAACAGAATGATTAATGTGATGTTGTGAGGCATAGTTCATATAATCAATATCTAACATTTCGGAGTTCCCAGAATCTGGTATTTCACATGGATTTACTGATCTTATGCAGAAACTAAAAATTACATTTTTCTTATGTTTTCCTATTTCCAAAGAATTTTTCTTTGATATAATGTGTTGGCTTTCAGGGACACACACAATGTGTGTGTGTGTGTGTGTGTGTGTGTGTGTGTGATAGTTCTATAACTATCTGAATGTTAGCTAGCATTATGTTATAACAGTAATGAGTTGTGTTTAAACAACCTGTTTCCCACAACTACTTATGCTACCTTGAAATTCACCTGAAATAATTATTAGAGCTAATGTTATCAGTCATAAAATGTAAGAAGTGTAGTCAGTTAATACAGTGGTTGCCTTTCAGTGTTACTTTCATACTAGTTATTGGCTACAACAATTTTTAAAGAGAGAAGATGATCATTTAAACAGTAAAATTGCATGCAAAAGCAAACAAAACTGCAACAATAGTTACATCTAAATAGAACATGTAATTTAAAAATGTTTAAATTGACAAGTTGAATATTGTATATTTACTTTTAAATGGAATAAATAAAGTAATACTAGATTTTCTTTGGACCGTCCCTATAGCATTTGAGAAGGCAAATACTTTGACTGGAAGAAAAAATAAGCAACATTTTTAATCTTAGTCATGTAGTTGAGTACTATATGCATTTAAAATGTTTGAAAATGTAATTAAAATTAGAAAGCAAATGCAATATTATTTCAGATAAATATGAACTGAAGTACATGAGAATAGAAACAAAATATTCACATGTTCAGAAAATCCACCATAACGAAATACCATGATAGCAATTAGGATCACCTTAATTAAACATATTTCTCACAAATAGAAAAGTAATTAAAATGCCATGCACACATATCAAAACAATGAAAACTTTTTACTGAATTATACCCTCTAGCACACAGTTTGTCTTCTAGGATATGACTGAGTATGTAGTAATAAGCATTAAATTTGATTACTTCTAGAAGAAAACTTTTAAACAATCTTTCATTGGTAGGAATATCACAAACATTCACTAAATGTATAGAATGTGCATACATTTTCTATTCCCAAATAACTACTTACCACACCTCGGTTCCTTAAAACAACTCAAATTTCTCATCAACATTATGAGTTCATAAACAGATTAGCTCTTTTTTTAGCTTTGGGTTTTCTTACCAGATTAACATCAGTGTTCACTTGGACTAGGTTTTCAGTGGATCAAGGTCCTTATCCAAAGTCATTCAGGTTTTGGCATGCTCTAGTTCCTCGAGGTTATGGGACTGAGGTTACATGTTCTTTCATCTGTTAGTCAAATGTTATTCTTGGTTCATATGCTGCCTTCAGGTCCTAGTGAAAGCCTCAGCCTCTTGTAAAATCCCATAATGGTAGACTTCAGTGAGGTTCTAGTCCTTTGTAAGGGCTCTCAGAGCACATCAAGCCCACTCAGATAATCTCCCTTTTGATTTTCAAAGAGGCAACTGATTGGTTACCTAATTTGAATATATCAAGCCCACCCAAAGAAGTCCCCTTTGATGATCTCAAAATCAACTGACTGCTGAACTAATCACAAGAGTGAAACCTCATCATATTTACAGGATCTACTCATGTTCAGGAGGAGAGAATTACACACAAGGGTGCATTCACCAGGAGTGGGAATCTCAGGAGCTGTCATAAGAATTGAGTCTACTACCATGTATATAGTCATTGGGGTGTTTTGTACTGATAAATCAGGCATATTTCCTTTGTTGAAATTTGATTAACATGTTACCAAAAGTCTTTATTGTGAAGGATTCTACAAAGAGTTATTTTTTCAATCTTTCCCCAAATGGCCTATACCAAAGTAACTATATTATAGAAAGATGAATTTGCAAATTTTTCTAGAGGTGTTGGAAATAATATCTTAGCTAAGCTGGGCATAAGAAAGGCACTATAATAATTCTCCAATTAGAGTGGACTGAAGGTACAGATGCCATATGAGAAACTCCTGGGTTGAGTCCATAAACAGTGCATCCAACATATCCATCACCCTTCTTTGGGTTGTTTTCACAGTTCCTGACTGTCCTTGCACAGATATACTTGGCTACTGGAAGAAACCACACAGTGCATCCCTGCTGTGTAGGAGAGCATTATTGTGGAAAAGAATTAGCAGAAATTTCATACACTGCCTTTCTTCCCATCCAAAACAGTAAATCAGAAACACTACTGCATCCCAAGTCAGAGTTCAAATTGATGCCAGAGTCAGAGACTTTAAAAAAATTAAGTTTTGTGATCCTCATTCATATCTTCATTTAATTCACTACTTGTGGCCTGTAAAATGTTCCGTTGAATTTCATGGCTTTAACTAACTGCTGTGAGATATTTACTAGAACACAGCAACATACTCCATAGTATTTGATTTGTGTCTGTAGTCCACACAATTTATAGCCCCACAAAAATAGCTATCTCTTGATCCCCCAAACATGTCAATATGTCAGGTTACACAGCAAAGGAGAATTAAGGTTTCAGATTAGGGCTGCTGAAAAGGAAACATTAATATAAGAAGATTAACTTGGATTACAAGGTGAGTTCACTATAATCACAAGGGCTTTTAAAAGTAGAAGGCTGCATAGGACAAGAAACAGAGAGATGTCATCGATAAGGACTTTGTTCAACGTTGCTGGCTCTACAGATGAAGGAAGAGGATGGTGTGTCATGGAAAGTGGATGAACTCTAGAAACTGAAAAAGGTAAATCAGGGAAACTCTCCCTAGATCCCCCAAAAAGAAATCCACCCTGCCAATACTTTGATCTTAGTTCAGTTAGATCTATGTCAGACTTCTGATCTACAGAACTTTAAGATGATGAATTTATATATTTTAAGTAAATAGGTGACAGTAAGTAGTCACTGCAGCAGTAGAAAATTAATGCAGTAACTATTAATCTAGTGACCGAATTTTATTTCATGGCCCATCAGGAAAGAAAATCAAAAACATTAATTAGGATAGAAAGGAGATAGTATTTGATCTTGCCCTAGAACTGTGTTAAGTCAGCTATAGTCTGTCTGAAGATATCTTGATTATATGATCATTCTTTGAAACTTATTTTTGATTCTTTGTTGTAAGAAAGAGGTAGCAAATATTCTGCATAACTTGATGAGTACTTACTAGGTCAAAGGTCCTGCCACATTTATAAAATTTTAAGGATCCAAGTATCTGGTATATGCCAGGACATCAGAATTCCCAACCACTAAGAATCACAGTGATGGCAAACATTTTTGGGTTCTTGAATGTTACATACCATACTTGAAAATACTGCTATGATTTACATAAGACAAAGAAATTTGCCAATTTAGAGTAGGGGGCAGATCAGAAGGCAGCTCAGTAGCAGGTATGTGCTATGGTACTTGAGTCATGTGATCTGGCAGGCGAAATTATGTTATTAAGTAGGAGTCAACAAATTGTTTCTAAATGGCCAAATAATAAATATTTGTGCTTCAAGGGCCTTGGAGTCTCTCTTTGTAACTACTAAATTGTGCTGATGAAACACAACTGTACTCAACTCCACCATCATAGCGCAAAAGCAGCCATACACAGTTCATGAACAAATACAAATCACTGTGTTCCAATAAAGCTTGAATTACAAAAGCAGGCCCTGAGTCAGATTTGGCCCATGGGTAATAGCACACTGACTTCTGCTATAGAGAAAAGCATTGCTTAGAGTCCTTGAATAAAGTGAGTATAAACTTGAGTATAAACATCAGTAAAATTTTGTACTCAACATTAACTCTATTACATATTCTTCAATAATGTCTCTGAAGTTTAGCAAAAGAAAATATAAACGTTGAACTCCAGAGAGCAAAAGAGGAGATCAAAGGAGGGGGAGGTTAATTTTTAAAAACAGTAGACTCTCACCTGCTATTCCTTCTTTCCTTCCTTTCTTTCCTTTTCTTCTTCCTGCCTTTTTTCCTTTCTTCCTTCCTTGCTTGCTCCCTAACAAGTATGTCTCAATATTCAATTTTCACTATTGACTAATATTTGTAGTGCCATATAATACATGAAACACATATTAAAGAAGTAACAAAACAGCCAAATGTACTTTTTTAAATTGCCATAAGTACCAGAAAAGAAACCATGAGGATTACAAAAGTAGAACCACTCTTTCAAATCAGATTTCGTGGCTCTACCTCCACCTTTAAAACAGAGAAGAAAAGTGGCCATGTGTAGATAGAAAGAGAATGCTTACAACATCTGACCACGCTGGCACCCTAATCTCAGATGTTTTACCTGCAGAACGATAAGAAATAAATTGCTACTAAATCATAAACTCTGTGAATCTTTTATTATAGCCACATGTATTAGTTCATTTTCTGTTGCAAAAATAGAATACTACACATTTAGTAGGTTATAAAGAATAAAGGCTTATTTCGGATCAAGTTTCTTGTCTAAGGGAAAGGAGTGACTTGTAGTGATGGTCTTCTTGCTGATATGGTCCCAAGGCAGTACTTGAAGAAAGACAGTGTATGTGTTGTTTATGTCTGTGTCTGGTTTCTCTCCTTCTTTATATAAAGAATTGAATTATGGGGGCTCTGTCTTAATGATCTTATACTATTCTAGTCACTCCCAAAAGATCCCACCTGTAAACACCACAGTGAGATTAAGTTTCCACCCTTTCAGTACCTCACAATAGGAATTGCACATCAGTTATACAAAACCCTGGAAGACACATTCAAATCATATCCAAACCATAGCAGAATCCTTCATCCTCTTCCATTACCTGGTATTGTGTTCTGCTGTGGAGATCCAGAGATGAATAAAACTGATGCATGTCTGCTTTGTTGGAGTTAACATTACAGGATCAAACAAGATGTGTCTGTGAGACGCGCACCCAGTCTCTTACCTATGGACCTATTGTTAAAATTTCTTTACCTTTTCTTTCATTTACCAAGGATTTATTGAGCATTTACTAAAAGTTCACATACGCACTGAGGAGCTGAAGCTATACTGGAACGAGTTTCTGATTTTAGGGAGCTCAGAGTCTATTTGAAAAATCAAGAACCAAGCAGAAAGTGAGGAAAGCACAAGCTAGTAAATAGAGTATGAGCAATGGGCAGAAAACCTCAGTTTGGATGAGGAATCCACAGGAGGCTCCCAGAGGAGCTGACGCCTGAGCTGAGATTTGAAGGACTAGTGGCTGTGTTTGAGTTATTCAAGCAGCAGAGACAGGATGAGGAAGGACTGTTGGCATTCCAAGTCAAACAAAACAAAGTGAAACTAAGCAGTGTGTACAGCATAATCATTGTAGAGGCTATGGTGAGTTCCAAGACACAGAAGCATTCTAGACTCACTGGAAAATAAAGTATAAGAAAAAAATACATCCAAAAACATGCATCTAGGAAAGCAGTGAAGGTCATCTTATCATAAAAAACATTGAAACCTTGTTATATAATTTAAATTTTATTTTGAGCTATACAAAGTATCAGGAGAGAATTTATGGCAGTAAGTTAATCACAGTAATTAATTTCAGATTTACTTTTCTTCAGTACTATAATTGAACCCAAGCCCTCCATGATGAACTACATCTGAGCCTTTTTTTTTTTTTCAGATTTTTTTCAAGATTGAGGCAGAGGGTCACTAAATTGATAAGGCAGGACTTGAATTTTTGATCCTTCTGCCTCGGCCTCCCACATCCTGGATTACAGGAGTGGGCCAACACCCCAGCTTCAGATTCACTTTTTAGAACACAGCAAGCAAGATTGGAAAGGGCTAAGATCAGAGGTAGAAGCAGTAAACAAACAATGAAAAGCAATCTGGTTTCTCAAAGGTAGTAAATTTAAAGCATGTTAAGAAATATTATAAATTTTAGAGTAAATAGCAAACCTTGAAATCAGGAGTTGTCCAGGAAAAGAAAGGAAATAAAAAATTGTTAATGATAGAAAAAGGTTAGAATTTTTGAGGAATAGAAAGAAGGTTAACATGATGAGTTAGCAAAGTTTGTGTAAGAGAGATGAGTTGGAGACAAGTAAGACATCTTTGTGTAATTTAGGGAATGTGTCTTTTCTGCTAGAGCTATAGCTCCCCCAAGGGGACAAAAAGTGGTTTGGGGATGGGGTCAGGGAATCTTTCTCTTTGTAAAGTACAGACATGCATACTCTGGAGATGCTGGTTCCAGACAAATGCATAAAGTAAACATTGCAGCAAAGTGAGTCACAGAAAATTTTTGATTTCCCAGTAAATATACAAGTCACGTTTACAGTACATTGTAGTCTCTGAAGTGTGAAAATATGGTCACAAATACAAATGAAATATTATTTAAAATACTCTATTGCTAAAATATTCTAAGAATCATTTGAATCTGACTGGCTGAAGGCTGTTGTGGTTGTGGCAATTTCTTTAAAACAAAACAGCAATGAAGTTTTCTTTATCTATCAATTCCTTAAGAAAATAATTCTCTGTAAGATGCAACATTTTTTGATAGATTTTACTCACAGTATAACTCTTTTCAAACAGGAAGTCAATATCTTCAAAACTTTCTTCAGCTTCATCTACTAAGTTTATGTAATAGTCTAAAAATTTTGTCATCATTTCACCAATGATCACAGTATCTTCACCAGGAATAGATTTATTCCATCTCACAAAATCACTTTCTTTATTCATGTATAAGAAGCAACTCCTCATCAATTGTATTTTTTCATAAGATTGTATCACATTTAAATGTTCAATCCTAATCCTATTTTCCCTTGCTATTTCCAACATGTCTGCAGTTATTTCCTCCATTAAAAGTCTTCAACATCTCAGTATCATCCTTGAGAGCAGGAACCAACTTCTTCCAATGTCTTTATAATGTTAGTATTTTAACATCCTCCTATGAGTCAACAATGATTTTAATAGTACCTAGAATGGTAACTCTTTTCCAGAAGATTTGCAATTTATTTTGCACCTATCAAAGTACTTGCTCCCTATAGCAGTTATAGCATTTGGAATTGTATTTCTTAAATCTTAAGACCCAAAAGTGAAAACTGATCCTTGATCTGTAGAAATGAATGTGGTGTTAGCAGGCACAACTACCTTCATCTCATTGTACACCTTCATTAGAATTTTTGGATGACCAGTTGAATTGTGAATGAGCAGTAATACTGTGAAAGCAATTCTTTTTTTTTTTCCTTTTCTAAGCAGTAAAACTCAATAATAGGTCTAAAATATTCAGCAAATTATGCTGTAAACATAACCTGAATTTCCATTCCCATATGGCAACACAAGAGGGCCAGATAACTGTTGCTTATTCAGGGTGTTATATTTAAACACCCTGAATGAGCTCAAACTCTGAGCTTAAGGTATGTAAATCTTTAGGAATGAGCAGGAAGCATGCCTGATTTTTGCTCAGAGAGAGATAACTGAGCAATAAATAAGCGTATTCTTTGCTTCAGAAGGAGACACTATCTCTAGGCACATATGCCCAAAAAGATGGTTCAAAACAAATATCGGTGCATTCATTTCTTATATGCAAAGATATGAGTTCCATAGATAATTGTTTCCCACCAAAGATTCATCCCTCCTAGCGTTATCATTTTGGTTTCTGGTAACCATTATCATTAGATTATATCTTTCAGGTATCCTGAGAAATCTGACCATAAGACTATTAACATTAAAGTTACAAATAGGTAGACATTGTCAACCTGCATTATGAAACTCAATCATGTCCCTCAAGTTATCAGCAGGACAAGTCCTACAAATGAATAAGATCTACCTCAGAAGGCTAGGTGGAATCACAAAATTCAGCAGGATGGATTTTCAATAATATAAGCACTTGACCACCAAGGATAAAGTCTAAGGCAATCCTGGCTAGTGAGTTGAGTCTGCTTTTAATGCATTCCAAATCCCAGATAGTATCACTGATGACTTCAGCAAAACTCAGACATATATTGTGTACTGTCCTTTTTAACTGGATGATTCCCATTGCAGGAAAATTACCCACAAAGTGTGCCTAAGCAATGAGTCACCAGCATTTCCAGAAAGTTCCCCTGAGTGAAAAAAGGCAGACACATTTGGAAGAGATCTCTGCAGCTTCCTTATGGCTACATGAATATGGTAATGCCTTTGAAATATCCTAATGAATTCCATATCTTAATGACCACCTTTAAAGTACTAGTTAATGCATGTTTCAGTGGGAAGAAAACTAATGCTTAACATCTATATAAAAAGTACAGTCAGAGGACATATACAGTGGCCATAAAAGGCAAGAGCTGTTTAAAACTGTTAGATTCCTTCCCTTGAGTAAGGCCTATATCTCTCGGGGGTCTCAGCTTGGTAAGGCTTCTACCATGGCTTCTCAACTGGCTTATCAGCCTCAGGATTTTCTATTCATTCTGATTAAATGAGTCTGGTCATTGATTTGGAGTCTGGTCATAGAGTGAGAGTGCTCATTCTAATCAATACAGTTGTCCGTATCACTACAGGTGATTATGTCTTCTATTGAATGACTAAACTACAATCAAGCCAATGAGATTGTGAATGATTTTCAGAAGTGATGGTCAGTGGGATGTTTAGCAGTTAGAGCCACTCCTTTTGTTTCAGTAGCACTATTCTAATATTAGTGAAACTAATGATCAAATTGTGCTCGAAGTCATCTGATGAGGAATTGTAGACTTAGTAGCCAAAAAATTTTAAAATGCTTGCAACAATTTGTGAGAGCAAAAGAGAGTTTTCTTCATCAGAAGGCACTTCAGTAATCTGAAAGACAAAAACAAATAAACAAACACAACAAAAAACCATGACCAAAACACTGGCTGTGGGGGTGAGAAAAACAGAAAAATTAAGTATCCTTCTTCTTCCTTGCTTCTACATCATGGCTTCAAAGGTGTTCTTTCCTAGGAACTGAGACTTATTGAAGACCTGGCCTAGATCCCCAGTCTCTCAAAGAAGTGTATGGTGAAGGCTTAAATAAATAAGTGGTATGATTTTAGGGCTCCAGGAGGATTAAAACCCTCTGCAGAGTTCTGGAATTCTGGTGGCTATGACAGGGAATGTCTCTGGTTGGCCCGTATTTATTATAGTTTTCAGACAAGGAGGGGATTAGAGCGGAAAAGTCAGGAAACTGAACAGACCTTGGGAGTGGTTCAAGGACTTTTCCAAGTAACAGATTATGTCTAATTTAGGAGAATATCTTATGAGACTATCTTCATGTTACATTTCACTACAGGAGTGAAATGCCTGCAGCTACAGTCTTTATTTAGTTAATTGGAGTTGGAGCCAGGTGTCCTTAACTGTGATCTTATCTTGCCCTGGCCATGCAGCAGCCCAGCATGTGTGTTCAATTTCCAGTTTCAACAGCTCCCGACAGAGACTATTCTCCTTTCACCACTGTACATTAGGTTTCTATGTTGCACGACAGATCACTATTCAAGTAGAAATTTAAAATAACAGCCATTTATTATTTCACGATTACTTTAGGTCAGTAGTTGAGACATGACTTAACTTGGATCCTTCTCTAGAAGTGTGGAATATAGTTTGTAAAATTACACAATACAAGTAACCAGCAGTCATCCTCTGACTGAAAGGGCAGAGGGCACTGTCAATATTCCTGCAGCTGTAGGTGAATCTGAATTTCCTAAGTTTCACTTTATTCTGGAAAATGTTAAGACACTGATATGAAGTTCTTACATAAGCTTTCCATTGCAGAAAATCATGTAGCATAATTAGAATGCGAGCATGTTTGGAAGTGAGAAAGTAATATTTCCCATATTTTTGTCAACATTAAGTCTAAGAGAACTGAGCTTTGAACTCAAGAAGCCTAGAAAAAGAATTTAAATATTCTAAACATCTATATTCTTTTCTATTTTTTGGTAAAATAAAGAAATAACTACTTGGTATAGATTTTTGTAATCTCTTGTGTACAGATATTCTTTAGAGGTCTTTTATTTGTTTTTCTGGTATTTGTCTTTCATTTGTTTATTTGATGATTTTATTCCCAAAGAAGCAAACAAGACTAATTATTTATAAAAGGAAACACTTGTTTCTTAGACTTTAGCAGCTTGGCAATAAAATAAGATTAAAAACACAATGTAAAACTTCTCTGGCACTGTATGTTCCTATTTATTCTTCAGAAAATCCAGCCTCCTTCAATTTCTTTATAGATACTCTTGAGAGGTCTCAGGAAGTGTCATACCTAATGATCTGAGAACTTATTTGTCTCCATGGATACTGCATGATTCTTAGTACTTTCTGATTTTGCTTTTGTGTATTGAAAATTCTAGTTATTGCTTCCTCAAAATTTCAACACCCACTAGAGACACAATTGCATCTGCAGCTGCCACTAATTTAAATGTATGTCCCTGATGCTGACCTTGATGATGATGTTTGTATCAATTAATGTTGACTACCAATATTGAGAACCACCCAAACTATGCTAAGAATGCTACTAAATTTACTAGCCTGTCTGCATTTATCTGGACAAATATTGTTACTTGTCTATCATCTCAAATTTTCAATAACCCACATTATAGAACATCATCTCCTTTCTTCTTTATTTTTCCTATATAGACAATATACTAGGATAGAGGAAATGGAAGCAAGGAAAGACTGATTTAAATTACAGACACTGTATTGTATCCAGAAATTTTCCTCTGAAACTTATTTGAAGTTCTTGCACAATTTAACCTCAAATACTAAGAATGTATTCTATGCTGTATAAAATTTTAACCAGTGAAGAATTATGAATGAAAAAAGAAAGGGGCTAATTAGGAAATTTGGAGGAGGGACAGAAAATAAGCAAGTGTATAAACAGATTTTCATTGTCAGTGAAGTAAATAAAATGCATGGCCTGATAGAATCAGTATGGTGGTTACTTTACATAGAATGGTGAGGAAGTCTTTTCTGGGTAGCATTTAAGCCAAGGCATAAATTAAAAGAGAATTAAGCCATGCAGAGTGTTGAACATTTTGGTTAAAACAAGAGCAAACATGAAATTTTTCTAAAGACCAAACATTACCCCAAATCATTATCAAACAGCAAGAGAGAGGAACTCAAAGCAAGCTAATTTCTCGTTTAATTTATGATTTGACTTTAAAATGACTTAAGCATAACTAAATCCTAAAATAAACATAGTTTAGTTCCATTGAATTTCCTTCTATAGACCAAACTATACAGGAATTTAAGAAGAAAAATATAGCTGCAAAGCTACCAAAAATACTCAAACTTATAATATTAGGTTAGGCTTTTAGAAGACTTTAAAGTAGAAAAATAAGTAACCTCTAGTTCCTAGTTTACCATGGGAAGAGACTGAAAATCAATACTCAGTCCTAACTAGTAAAATAGTGAATAAAGTGCAAAGCAACAGCTTCTTATAACTGTAAGAATGAGATCAAAACAGAAGTTAGGTCACACAAAAACCAGTACTTCCCAAACTGGAAAGACAAACAGGTAAACACAGTTCAAGACTAGACAAACAAAGGAATCCAAGCAGATAGACCTTTAGAGATTCAGAGTGGAAACAGATACAGGAATCTATTTCAGAGCTAGAAAACAAAAGAACAATTGACAAATTTTCAGAGGCTCAGAATGTATAAATCTAAGAGCTAAAAACTTCAGAGGACTCAATCATTGGATATGGCTCCATTTTCATGAGTTTTAACTCCTGAAATTCTACCGGGTCCTTAAAGTCAATATTGGAGAAAATAAAATCTACCCATGGTTCTGGAAGGGGGAGAAGAAAATAAACTATTCTACATAGGCCGAGCATTCTGTCTTACACCTGCCTTCCAGAGAAACTACTTTACCAAATCTTAACCTACTGGGATTTTGTTAGAGCTTAACTAACCTAGAAATAGGGAAATACAACTCCAGCTGCTGCCAGCCTTTCATATGAAGGAAGGGAAATATCTAATTATAGAATTCTGTAACTACCTTGTCCCCTTTAGGGGACAAATATAAGGGTGAAAACCTGAGAAGTGTCTGTGAAGTTTACATTCCAGGGCACAGGCTCTCTAAAATACTGACCTATTCATAAGGCTATAAAATTTTTACCCTATCTCTGTACCTTATTATATCACCATAAGGCCTATTGATAGCTATTACTTTCTAGTCTGTCAACATGCCCAACTATCAAAAACCAATTACAAGGCATATGATAAAGTAAAAAACAGATTAAAGAGACAAAGTATCAAGTCATATATGATAGGATGCTGGAATTCTAGAACTAGAAATATAAAATACTTAATTAATACAGTAAGGTCTTTAATGGTTAAAGTAGACTGTATTTAACCACAAATGGATAATTTAAGCAGAAAGGGAAATCATAAGAAAAAAGTAAAAATGTGTTAAACATCATAAATACTATGACAGAAATGAAAAACAGCTTTGATGAGCACATAAATAGACTGAATGCAGTTGAAGAAATATAGCTGAGATTATGGGTATCTTTATAAAATTTTACAAAATGATAAACAAAGACAAAAAGAAATGAAAAAAAATTATCTATAAATTATGGGTCTACTATCAGAAGTATAACATATATGTAAGAGAATATCAAAAGAAAAACAAAAGGAAAAGAAGGAATGCTGTATATAAAGCAATAATGAACAAAGATTTATCCAAATCAGTGTCAAACAGCAAGCTATAGATCCAGAATGTTTAGACTCCACCAAACAGAATGATTTCCAGGTGTGTAATATCCAGACTACAGAATATCAAATAAAAAGTATAAAATCTTGAACAAATCCAGAGGCCAAAAGCAGCTTACCTAAGGAGAAGCAAAAGAGGAATTGTATCTGTCGTCTCAGAAATCACACAATAAGAGAAAGAAATGAAACACATAGTGTTTAGAAGAAAACATCACCAATCCAGAATTCTGTACCCTCAAGAAATTACCTTTCAAATGTGAAGGATAATTTAAGAGACAAATTTTCAGGAGAATAGAAAACAAAAAATAATTTTTGCTGTAGAACTACATTACAGGAAATATTTTATTTAATTATTTTATTTTATTTTATTTTATTTTATTTTATTTTATTTATTTTGAGACAGGGTCTCACTCTGTAGCCCAGGCAGGCCTTGAACTTGCTTAGGTAGCCCAGGCTGGCCTCGAACTCACAGTGATTCTCCTGCCTCAGCCTCCCGAGTGCTGGGATTACAGGCAAAGCACCACCACACCTGGCAAGAAATAGTTTATGAAGGAATATAATAGAGACCTGCATTAAATTTGGAAGAGTTATTTGTTCCAAAAGAAGAAATGGTGAAAGCAAAATAAAAATATTTAATTTTTATATTCTTTTTTTAATCTGATGTAAATTTGTTTATGTTCAAACATATGCAATTGATACATGTACATAGGCTAATCTATGAGTGAATTTATGACAAATTATTAGAGATGGCAGGAAGGAATTCAGAATATACTAATATCATAAGATATTTGCACTGTCCATTGAGAGGTTTATAGCTTTTTGCAAGTGCAGTTGGATTAGTTGTAAATGTTATTGCAACTTTATACTACATATTTAAAATGTGAAAAAAAGAAGCATAATTGTATGTTAAGAATGGAGAGAAAAATAGAATCACAAAATGATCAATAAAAATCATAATAAACAAAATATATTGGAATACAAAAACAAGGACAAAATGTAAAAGAAACAAACAGACATATAACAAATGTGGTAGGTAGTAAAATATCTATGCTAATAGTTTAAAGTGATGGTTCTGTTTGGTTATAAACACCAATTGTTTAGATGTATCAATTGAAAGAAATTGTCAGAGTGGATTTAAAAACAAGTTCCATAATATGTTCTCCATAAATAAAAAATTCTCTTTAAAAGGAAATATATTCACTTTAGATAGAAATGGTGTATTAGTAAATAGAAATAAAATTGATGTAAGAAAATATACCAAGTCAATAGCAATCAAAAGAGAATGAGGAAGCTATCCTAATTTCAGTCACAGTTGACTTCCAAGCAAGTAAGCCATTAGGAATAAAAAAGAATGTTACATAATGAGAAAGGGGTCAGTTCTGTAAAAAGACATAACATTCATTAAAAAGTGTGAACCTAGAAAAGGAAACATGAAAATCTGAGACAAAATAATAATAGAACTTCAGATGGAAATAGAGGAACCTACCACCATAGTTGGTGACTATGACATGCCTCTCAGAAATGGTCAGATGTAGTAGGCAGTCGATTAGTAAGGACGTAGCTCAACTCAACAAGACCAAGTGGATATAATTGATTTACACTGATCACTTCATACAGAAACTGCAGAACACACACTTTTTAAAAGTTTAGATGAAACATACACCTACACAGAACACATTTGAGAGAGCATAAGATACACTGCCATAACAAATTTCAAAATGTAAAACTTACGTAACTTCAACTGTCAGATCATGTATTGGTTGATTGATTGTGTCAATCTGAGAAATTTAGAAACTTAACTAAATTGGTTTAGCAATTCTATATCCTAGGGTGTGGAAGACCCACCCTAGGGTGGCACATGACCTGGATGGTATGAAAGGGAAAAGAGGAAAGACACAT
>RJWM01026983.1:0-27386 GCA_004363535.1 Dasyprocta punctata | reverse complement strand
CACGCTCCTTTCCGGGTCCGCGTGTCTTCGATTCTGCTTAATCAATCTCCCTGCGCCTCTTATCGTGACGTCCCGAAATGCTTTTCTGTGGAAGAACCGACTCCACAGGTGAGGGGAACTGAAGTCCCCACCACCTCTTGGGGGAACCTTCTGGGGCTCCATCTGGTGACGAGCGTACATATGCCGAGGAATTAACTGTTGCGAATATGCGTGGCGTTGTGGGTAAGAGCGTCTTCCTTCACTATTCCAACACTGCCTCTGACGCAGCAAGAAGCCACTCAGGAAGAAAAGAAATCAGGATGGGAAAAGCCGTTCACACAAAAGAAACTAAAACAGACAGTGGGTGTTAGATTTTCAAGCTGACTTATAATTAAAGACATGAAAACCGAAATAATAAATGTGGGCTACTTTCGATGTCAGCCAAATTGGACAGTGCGGTCAGGCATCTGTGAGTACACCTGGAATGTCTGGGGAGGGGTTTAGTCCTATGAGTAAAACGTACAAAGCACTGCTGATTAAATTCTGAAATCTTGTTTAAGGAGATATTCCTGGTAACATTAGTGATAATAGTAGTGAAGAAGTAGAACTCACTCCTCAAAACCTATAGTGAAAGCCTAGTAAAGACATTGTGGGAACACCATGTGGTTTTTCAAAAGCATAAGAAAAATCTGTAAGTACTCATGGAAAGATTGCCCCAATATTTTAAATGAAAATTGAAAGGTCAAAGCAGAATGCACATGATATATAATAGTATGTAATATTTATAATACTGTGCCATCCTGGAATATTCCCATCTCTCCAATCTACACACAGCTTCTTTATATATAGGAGATACATGTATTTGAATTCTAGAAGAGTGCTATGGTTTGGATATAGGAGTCCCCCCAAAATCTCATGTGTTCAGAGATGGGATTTTCAGAAGGTGGTTGGGTCATTTTGTGTTGTACTCAATAGTGGGTTCTTCCACTGATAAATTCATAGCTGGCCACGCTCTCCCTCCCTCTCTCTCTCTCTCTCTCTCTCTCTCTCTCTCTCTCTCTCTCCATCTCTCTGTCTATCTTTGTGTCTCCGTCTCTGTCTCTGTCTCTCTCTGTCTCTGTCTCTGTCTCTCCTTCCTGGTCCAGGAAAGTTTCCATGGTTCAAGAAGCTTTCCTCCACCACAGTCTCCCACTTGGAGGCAGTTACTATAGACTGTGCCCTGGGAAACCTGGAGCCAAAGTAAAACACTCCACTTCTACACTGCTAGTGTTTCATCCCAGTGATAGGATTGCTGACTAACACATTTTCTGTCTCAAAAACTGTATTAACACTCTTAATATTAATAAAATATAATAATTAGACATTATTAAATGATGACTTCTGAGGACTGAGAAAAAGATCAGAGGACAAAGGGAATTTTTACTTTCTATTATTTAAAAAAGTGTTTTGCCATGAGCATGTATTGCGTTAATAATTTTCTGAAGGGGTAATGCTGATGTTGAAGGGGTTGGGAGGTCTTTCCTGGTCCATCCGGGAGCGTTCAGAACTTTTGTTCCTGTAAGTCCCTGTGTATTAGTACTCCCAACATAGTTCATAATCACACCTGCAGGCTCGGAGTCTTTTTTTTTTTTTTTTTTTTTTTGGTACTGGGATTCAAACTCACAGCTTCACACTTGTCAGACAGGTGCTGTGCTGCTGAGCTATATTCCCAACCCTCTGAGTCTTTAAGAAAGTTCTTCACCACTTGGACACGGTAGCTGAGTGTTTTGAGAGTGTGATGTGCCCTGTAGCTTTTAATGCTGTTTTACCGAAAGAAAGACAGACAGGGACACAGACACAGGGAGAGGAGAGACAGAAAGACAGGCAGTGACGGAGGATGAGAGAGAAACAGAGGCAGTGAGACAGGAAAAAGACACAGAGACACAGAGACAGAGACAGTCAGACAGCACCAGGCATAAAGAGACAGAGAGACAGGGAGAGATAAAAAAATGCAGAGAGAAAGAGGCAGGCACAGTTCCTCTGTAGATCTGTCGGGCTGGGGGTGCAGCACCGGGACCTCTGAAGGCATTAGGAGCTTAATAACCCTTAGCGCAGTTGGTTCTTTTTCCCAAGTCTGCATCTCAGGACAGTTTTTTAAGGCACAGTCAGGGTCCCCCCAAATCGCTTAGGTTGGCCTCGATCCCACGATCCTCCTGCCGCTGCCTCTACTGGGGCTAGGACTACAGGAATGCACCATCACGCCTGGCTGCTTAGGGCAGTTCTTCCCCAACTAATGTGGCCCTCAGGACCAGAGAGAAAGCACCTACAACCCAAATCCCACAACTCCCCTGCCGGCCCTGTAGCACTGGGGCAGATCGGAGGCTCCAGACCCCATCAGGAACCACTTCTGCCTCATAGCAATGGGGGCTTTCCAGGCCTGGGAGCCCGCTGGGCACTTGTCCTGGGCTAGCCCTCTCCACACCTCACTGGCAGGTACTGTACTCCTGTCCCCAGGTCATCGAACAGAAGAGCCAGGAGGCAGACCCTGTGCTTCCTCCCAGGCACAGTGCCCCTGGCAGGTCCTGCCCTGTGACTTCGCATGGTGGCTCACTGCTGTGATTCCAGCACTCTGAGAGGCTGAGGCAGGAGAACTGAAATTTCAAGTTCAACCTGGGCAACTTAGTGACTTAGAAAGAAAGAAGAAAGAGAGACAAAGGAACCAAGAGCCCAGCCGTCCACGAGAAGATGTGACCACTGCGCCCGCTGTCAGGAACTCGGTGGGAGGGACCCAGACCTAGCCTGCAAGTCCCTGCCCTTGGCAGATACTCCTGCATGTCCCTTTAGCCCCAGTCAACACTCTAGGCAGCCACCAAGGTGAGGGACTCACCCAGAAGAAGGACAGCGGGGGTCTGTCATGGTCTGCGCCCTAACCCTCTCCTTAGGAAGCAGAGCGTCCTTCAGACCCCATGGCAGGACGCTGCGTACTGCGCAGAAAGGCTTCCCAAACCCGTGGCTCATCCAGTGGTGACCAGCATCGGAACGACTTCAAACACAGGTCAAGAGTTACAGCAACTCTGTCGCCTTCAAAACCCCGTGCTACACTGCAGGAGTATTTTCCAAAGAAGAGCCAGAAGTGACACGGTATCAGATCTGGTGAATAAGGTGGATGAGGACCCAGCGTCGAGTTTTCACAAGCTGACTTCCTGTTGGAAGGCATCCTGCAGCGGCAGTCGCTCTATTTTTTATCACATTTCATAGAGATGCTCACCAAAGAGGTCTTCCAGGGCTGCATCAGAAAGTAGCAAGAAAGACGGGGTGAGTGTGTTGGAAGCGAGGGGGAGGGTAGTGAGCAGATCAATGGTAATGCGTCTTTTACTGCAATAACTTTTTTTTTTAAACACTCACCATGTATTTTGATCACCCCTTGCAAGAACCAAGGTTATTTCCCTGCTGGCAAAAGTGAGGTGGCTATGCCACTTTAAAAACGTGAGAAGGGGGCCTGGGGTTTAGCTCTGCAGCACAAGTGCCTTCCTGGCAAGCGTGAGGTCATGAGTTCGATCCCTGGTACCAAAAATAAAAATAAATAAAAACATGGACAGCTAGATCCACGGGTTGGGGGGGGTGTGAGCTAAGCGTTTGAAGTGCAGTTTACAGACCGTCAGAGACCAGCTCTCACTTCACACCTGCCAAACTACTCAGGAGAGACACGTTGACAGGCTGATAAAGCGCTGCAAATATTCACAGCCTCCAGCGTGACAACTGGAACAGGTCTGGAGATAAAGAGAGTAATAACACCTGGGAGTCAGCCAGCATCTCAGTGAGGAGCTCATAGCTCAGTGAGCTTTACATAGCGCTTAATCCCTGGGTACACTGCTTCCGTGGCTCGGGCCGTCACATAAGTGTCTTCCGGTAGCTGTTCAGCACCTCACGGGTTTCAGGTTCTTGCATCCCTGGCTTATTCAATCCAGCTGTGATCTTTATTCTCCAGACTAACATCTTCAACACTGGGCTACCCCAAGAGTTGAGAACCTCTTCACAGGTGGCCTCCTACCCATTCTGCACTAGCTCCCAATACCTTGTGTCCCCAGAACAAATCATTTCAAGGTCATCTTGGTCCCCAAGCTCTAAGATCTATTGCTACTGATCCTTCAGGTGTATTAACCATGTCTTTTACTTTCCATATGCTGACGTTTTAACATCTAGGGCCTCGCTGACCTGAAGGGATTCTTTCAACAAGCATTTCTTCCAGGTTCAGCCATGTTGTAGTTGGGGTCAGTACTTTGATCTTTTTTTGGATCAATGATATTCCATCGTACAATTTCAGTCTATACCACATTTTGTTAGTTCTTTCTTCTGTTGATGAGAATTTGACTCCTATAAATAATACTGCTGTGGACACTCACGTGCACGAGGTAGTGTGGACACAGGTCCTTATTTTCCTGAGCATACACACCGAAGCAGAGTTGCTGACATATGTAACTCCATGAATAGCCTGTGGAAAGAAGGAAGTCCCACTTTAAATCCAGTGGTTGGGAGACCTTGTTGAAGACACCAAGCAGACAGAGACCTGAAGGGGGCGACCCACACAGGCCATGGTGTCAATGGGGGAGGACGCGAGAACCAGAGGCAGCAGCCAAGCCCCCTGGTGTGGCGATGGCAAAGGGAAGCCGCAGGTTACACACTGGCCCACAGTGCTAGGCTCAGTGCAACCTGAAAACCTCGGGCTCACATCTGTGAGTGTGTTTCTGACCAAATAGGGGCACGTGTTTCAGCTTTCTGAACTGAGAGTCTTCACTGAATTCATTCATAAAAGCTTCAACGTATGATCGATTCAAATTTCATCCAAGTTACCCCATGATTTTATCTCCTGCTGGCATGTTTCATAAAGGAACCAAGAGTGCAAGTGTACAATGAATACGTAACAAAGATGAAGTGACAGAACCGTCTCTGTTAGAGGGGGGCGGGTTCCACAGTACAGGGACACTGCGCCCTGCTGGACAAAGGAAGGTTTTCGATGTTCTGCGTACATCTGCTCACAAGTGAGAAAAGCCCATCATCAGGCTGATGTTGCCCACCAGGTCGAAGCTCCAGCAAAGCAGCCATTCAGAAAGGGCTCATGACCTCAGGCACCAACGGGCACGGCCCTCCATGGTCTCTGGGCAGCTGTTCCTTCGGCACTGCTCGAGCAGGAGGACTACAGGGTAAGTGGAGGGGCTGGATGCCTGAATCTTCTAGAAGTCAAGGAGGTATGTGTACCTCTTTGATCTCTCCAGAGTGGAATAGGGTTTCAGAGCTAAATGTGTCTTGGTCACGTTCTTTATTCCTGAGACAAAATGCCCAACACACACAAGCTGAGAGGTTTATTGTGGCTCATGATTTTAGCCCTAAACCTAAACCAAATCCTAGCCCTAACCCTAACCCTAGCCCTAACCTTAGCACTCACCCTAGCCCTAACCCTAAACCTAACAGTATCATTTTTAATAAAATAAATAAAACCTCACACACACAAAGGCATCTTCAAAAAGAATCTTCCGTCATCATCACCTATTTAGAATCTTCCCACTGATTAGGAATATTTCCATTTTCTTCCTTTGTCTTCCCCAAAACAAATCAAATGAACCTTTAAGCAAGATTAGCTGTCCACAAAGGAAGTCTTTACACAGTATCGGAAAGTGATCACAATTTTGAGAAAACCATACCCGCCATCTCGAATCACTACTTCCTGGGGCTGTGTGCGATTAAAGAGAACCAAGTGCCTTGTAACCCATCTCAGTGAGAACAGCACATTTGGTCTCAAAGAATCTCTTCTCCTTTCCTGCTCAATGTTAGCATCTCCTTGAGTTGTTAGTTCCTTCGCGCGTGCGCACACACACACACACACCAACTCATCGCATGCAACCACACATACGTGTCCATGTGCAGCCACAAAGGCTATCTTTTCGTCTTCGTATCCTGGAATTTTCAAAATGAAGGCTGCTGCCATTTTTGTCCTTGACCTAGGAGTGTTTTTTTTCTTTCAATTCAAAAATACAATTTATTAAGAAAAAAATAGCCGTCTTTAATCCCAGCACTCAAGAGGCTGAGGTAGGAGGAGCATTGTGAGTTTGAGGCTGGTTTGGGCTACAACACGAGTGCAAGGCCGGCTTGAGCTACATAGTGAGACCCTGCCTCAAAAAACCAGGGCTGGGAGTTTGGCTCAGTGGCTTAAATGCCTGTCTCGCAGGCGCGAGGTTGTAAATTCAATCCCCAGTGCCAAAAAAAAAAAAAAAAGCTAAGTAAACTAGAATTCACTATATTAGGTGTGATAGGATAATAAGTGTGTTTAAATAAAAAGAATGTATTACGGCAAAAACACATGGCCATTAATCCCTGTAAAAATACCCTCCCCTTTCCCTGACACTTTTAGTCCATTGCTCTTGGACCTTTGTGAAGCAGCTCTGGGATCCTCTGCCCTGAGTATCTTTCACTGCACTCTCTGTTTTACTTCTGGATTGACATTTACCTTTCATGGTCAGTTTGACTTTGGAGAAGAGCCAGACAACGAAGTGTGAGTTCCCGTGCATGCGGTTGAAGAGGGCACACAGCAATGATTTTACGAGCCTGTCTTACCATCGGATGGTGCTTGGTAGCAGCAGTCACACTTCTTGCCATACCTCATAAACACACAAGAGAGGACTTCCAGAACTGCTTCAGAAAGTGTCAAGAATCGTTAAGTGTATTCAAGCTGAGAGGAAGTATTTCTAAGGGGCTCAATGGCAATGTGTATTTTACTGTATTAAATTTTTTAAATTTAAGCATTCACCATAATTTTCAATTGTCCCTTACACTTACTATTAAAGTTTTAAAATCAAGATGCTTGTAAAGTTCTCTTTTAAAGATAACTTGTAGCCAGCACTTACAGCCAAAGTATTTAGTAATTTGCAGTATGAAGACAACCAGTGGAGAAGGATGGTGGGGAGGCGCAGAAGCAAGGGAGGTCAGCAGGTCCCTGCAGACGAGGTGCGGGAGCAGGAGATGATGGAGAGGACAGCGTTGTGGGGAGGAGCTGTGGCAGCAAGCTGTTTACCTGTGAAAACAAGCGTGTCAATGTGTCATTAGCCAGTGTAGACACACCAGTGCATCAGCTTCATCTCACCCCATGTCCAGGCGATCCCTTCCTCACGCCATACAGAAACCCAGGCCCCTGTACACCTGGAGGAGATGAATGGACATGAAAATTAAGGATTATTGGAACCCTCAAAACTCTTGTTCTCTAAAATCTTCCCATTGCTCAAGAAGAGGACTGCAACAATCCCAGACTTGGAGGTGTATTACAAAGTTACTGTGATTAAAAAAAAAAAAAACAAAGTTACTGTGATAAAAACAGCATGGTACTGGCACAAACCAGACGTGGGCATCAGTGGAAGAGAACAGAGGATCCGGAAACAACTTCAAGTGTCAGGCATTCAACTCTCTGATCTTTGACAAAGGGGCCAAAAGCATACATTGGAGGAAGACAGCCTCTTTACTAAATGGTGCTGGGAAAATTGGCTGCCCACATTCAGAAGATTGAGTTTAGATCCATGTCTCTCACCATGTACTAAATCTAAATCAAAATATATCAAAGAACTAAATGTTAAAACAGAAACACTTAACCTGCTGAAAGACAAGATAGGCAAAATTATTGAAGTCATAGGTATGGGCAAGGACTTTCTGAACAGACCCCCTGCTGCACAGAAAATAGTACCAAGAATCAACAAATGGAATCATATCAAATTTTAAAAGTTCTGCACTGCAAAAGAAACAGCCAATAAAGTGAAATGACGACCTACAAAATGGGAAAAAAAATTTTGTCAATGATTCCTCAAATAGAGGACTTATCTCTAGAATATATCAATAACTCAAAAAATTAGACACCCCCCAAAATTTAAAGACCCAATAAAAAATTGGGCAAGCAAAATGAATAGACACTTCACAGAAGAAATACAAATGGTCAATAAATACAGGATGAAATGTTCAACATCACTAGCCAGTAGAGAAATGCAAATTTAAATAACACTGAGATTCTATCTTACACCAGAAAGAATGACCATCATCAAGAAATCAAATAATAAAAAATGCTGGTAAGCCTGTGGGATAAAAGAAACCCTTCTACATTGCTGATGGGAATGTAAACTAGTACAACACATTATGAAAATCTGTATGAAGATTCCTCAAAAGACTAAAACTAGACATTCCACTTGACCCAGATATTCCCTTTCTAGATATCTTCCTGAGAGAGTTAAAGACATCACATTACAGTGATCCATTCATACCCATATTTATAGCAGCACAACTCAGAATAGCTAAATCTTGGAAGTGGCCTGTATGCCCATCAACAGATGAATGGATAAAGACAGTGTGGCATTTGCACACCATGGAGTACTACTCTGCTATCAAGAAGGATAAACTTGGGTCATTTGTAGGGAAATAGTTGCACCTTGAACACGTACTCTTAAGTGAAATAAGTGAGACACAGAAGCTTAAATATCACAGTGTTTCTCTTAGATGCAAAATCCAAAAAAATAAAGAGCAAAATAAAAGATACACAACAGGAAGTAAGGAGACAGATCATTCTCAAATGGGAAGGGAAGGGGGATCAAGAGATGGCGGGAGAGGGGAGGAGGCAAGGGGAAGGGATGGAAACATTATGTACTACACACATATACTAATAAAATTAAAAAATTAAAACTTTTTAAAAAGAAGAGGACTCCAGAATACAAAGCCTGTGTATTTTTTGGCAGTGCTGTTTATTATGAGCTGACACCAAGCCAGATAATTATTAGTCTAAATTCCAACATGATGGCAATTCATGATTTGCTTAACGGCAAAAGGTGATAACATAGAAACTGCGGGTAAATGTTCTCAAATCCAGCTGCTGCTTCTCTCATTCCAACAGGAAATGATGCGACAGGTCAGCCAGTGTCCCCCAGTCACAGGCCCCTCGGGCTTCGCTGCACAGACTCTGACCCATCGCACCGGCAGAGAGAGCCCTGGTGGGCTCTCGGGAGGAGCTCAGATTTCACCCACAAACTAAATCCACGCAGCTCCTTGGACAGCTGACTGAAACCAGTGGTAAATAAACCTGGCCTATCTGTTCCAAGACAAAATACGAGCGTCAGTTTTACAACATCCCAGCTATGTGTACCTAGGACAGGCGCTTTACTCCTCAGAGCCTGTATTTCTCCAGCTAGAATAAAGCTCTGTAAAAACAATACTTGTGTCTTAGGGTTGTTAAACAGTCTAAATACAGTTGGTCTTCTGTATCCATGGATTCGACCAATTGCAGGGCAAAAATAACCTGAAAATAGATTGCATCTGTACTGGACATGTACAGACTTTTGTCCTTGTCCTATTCCCTAAGCAATACAGTACAGTGACTGTTTACCTTGTACTTGCATTGAACTAGGTGTTATGAGTAACTGAGAGGTGGTTTAAAGTGTGTCAGGGGCCGGGGGTTTAGCTCAGCGGCACAGGCACCTGCCTGGCAAGTGCGAGGTCATGAGTTCAATGCCTGGTACCAAAAAAATAAAATAAAATAAAAAGTGTGTGGGAAGATGTGCACAGGTTCTAGGCAAACACCGTGCCATTTTGCATGACAGACCTACACACCCTCTGATTTTGGTGTCCCCAAGCGGTCCTGGAATCTGTCCCCTATCGAGACTGAAGGACAGCTCTTGTCATGGTTAAGGACAGCTCTTGTCATGGTTAAACACGATTTGTTCCCCAAGGTTCATGTCTTGCATGTTGCATCTCCAGTTCAGTAGTGTCCAGAGGAGGGACCTTTGGGGTGTGATTGGATCATAAGGGCTGTGACCAGCTCAATGGGCTTATCAAGAGTGGGGCCTGATTGGGTGAAGTCGGCCACTGGAGGTGTGGCTTTGTGTTTGCCCCCAGCCCCTTCCTCACTGTCTCCCTCTCTCACCCTTGCTGCTTCCTGTTCACCCGTGAGGTGAGATGCTTTGCTCTTCCACACACTCCCACCATCATGTTCTGCCTCACTGTGGGTCCAGAAGCAAGACAGTCAGAGAACATGGACTAAACCTCTGAAACCATGAGCCAAAGAAAATCTTTCATAGCGTGTGAGCAGAGTGCCAACTTGACTGGCTTTGGGAACTGCCCAGGAGATTGGTGGAGCAGACTTCTGGGTGTGTCTGGGTGGTCATAGACGCGTGACATTTCTGCCTGAGAGTCCACATACCATGGACTGAATCCTCTGAACTGTGAGCCGCATTACACCTCTCCTCCTTTAAATTGTCTCAAGCACTGTGCCGCAGTGATAGGAAGGTAAGGGTGACAAGAAGCTGACACAACTTTACAAAAATATATGAGAAATTCTTCATGGAGTCTACAGCACATAATAAAGATGCAGCAAGTATGCGTTCCCTTCCTTCACCAAGAAACTCTGCTAAACCTGGGCTTGAGACACTGCTCAGGCTCACAAAAGGAGTGGGATGTGGATCCCGGCCTCAAAAACCTGCTCTCCCAATTCTCTCCTGGGTATCTACTGAAAGAAATAAACTATCTGTGTGCAAGAAGACTTGTGCACAAATGTCCATGATGGCTTTATTCAAAATACACCCAACCAGAAATGACTCAAATGCCCCCCAACAGCAGTGTGAGTAAACAGCTCCGGTGATGCCACGTCCAGCCATAAACGGAACAAGCGACTGGACCAGCGATGTGAATGGGCTTCACAGGTACCCCCGGGAGAGACGCAAGCGGAGCACAGAATGAATGAATCACTGTTCTCCTCAAGTAGATGAAGTTCTAGGAAAAGGAAATGCAAGCCAGAAGGTCACCACGCTGAGCGGCCATGGCCTGGGGACAGATGGGTGGGTGGGATTTGCCGAACGGGAGCAGAGGGGCTTTCTGAGGAGAGGGGAAGGCCCTGTGCCTTGACAGCCCCCCAAGGGTGTTGGGTACATGAATGCACAAGTTCACCAAGATCCATCAACCTGGTCACTCAAGACAGGCACAGATTATTGTGTAAATTAAACTTCAATAAAACTGATTTTTTAAAAAAATTCTATAACCTAGCACAGGTTTTCAAAACAGCTCTGAGCTAAGCCCCTTGGGGGTTAAAGTCCTGGTAATTACAATCAGAGAAGCTCTCCTCGTCACAAATTCTTATATTGGGGATTTATTTTAACACAGAGTTAAGAAAATTAAAAGCCACAGGCCAGAAGAAGAAGGCTCACACACACACACACACACACACGGAAGCGATAGAGGCACGGAAGAGATCGCTTTGATTGCCTGAGAAGTTGGAGTGCGCAGTGAATTCTCCCTGGGGAGATACTGAGGGAAGCTGGAGGCCACACCAACGGGCCTTCGCCTGCAGGTGGGACCCAGGCACGGGGGGCGGAGGGGGGCTTCCAGCAGCACTGCAAAGACTTGGAGAGTGGGAAAAGAAAGCAGTGTGTATGTGTGTGTGTGCGTGTGCACTTGTGTGTGCGTGTGTGTGTGCGTGTGCGCATGTGTGCATGTGTGTGTGCTGCTCTAGTGATCCATGGCTGCACATAAACCACTCTCCCAAAGGGCATGTTTCTCGCTTGCGAATCTACAGCTTGGGCAGGGTTCAGACTAGGGCGGCTCAGAGGCCGGGGCAGGAGTCATCTGAAATCTCATTCACTCCCACCCTCAACAGGACTGGATCCTGCAGGACTCCCCCACAGCCTCTCCCAGAACCTGCGGCTGGGGTCCGAGGGTAGTGCTCCAAGACAGAGGCCCAGGTGGGACCAGCTCTGCCCGTCCCCGGAAGGAAGTCGGCCCAGGGGAGGCAGCCCGCACCGTCCCACTGGAGTATTAAAGCACCCAGGGGCAGTGCAAGGCTCCCGCACGCGGGAAGCAGCTCCCTTTAAAGGACATGTGACAGGAAACAACAGAAAGCAAACTTGGGACACAGCGTGGCCCACTCTGCTGAATCTGAGATATAAGGCTTGGAGTGGGATGCTTTTCACATGAGCTTTATTTTCGTCCCTAATTTCTGGCGTTTTGACAACTATGATCACAGACAAACAACTGTTTTTCAAAGGGATCCAAAAAAAAAAAAAAAAAAAAAACCTGCCCTGCTACAAAACAAACTAAAAATGTCCTGGGTTCACACGCACCTTGGCCCCTCATACTCCCCACGTGAGAGGCAGAGCACAGTCAGGCTGGAGGAGGCAGAAGGTAGTTTCAATTTTTTCTCTCTGCACCCTAGAACTTTAGATCTACCAGCACCCGGCTGTTTCGACGGCACTGTGGGTTGACAGTGATTTGATTCCCTCTATGCCGGGACTAGAGTTGGCCCCATAGCAAGCAGCGTGAAGAACAGGATGATAGGGAGGGGCGGCTCTGATGGATCTGCTAGGAAACCGCATCCAGGGGCACAGCCACTTCCCTCCCAGGCCCGACATCCGTCTTCAAGGCAGCACAGAGCCGAAGGACAGAACGCAGGACCAGAGGAGGCTGGGAAAGGAGGGTTCTGGGTGAGGCTCAGCCTGCCCGCTGCCCGGCCAGCCGGTGCCTGGTGACCGAAGACAGAGGCTGGCTGGGGAGGTTGCCCCGCCTTTGGGGAGGGACACATGCGCATCTCAGCTCCAGCGTGGCCACGTCCAGGACATGCAACCTTGGGCAGGCACTCGAGCATATCCAGCCTCAGTTTCTACTGCTGTCAAATGAGGGTGGTGCTCATCTCATCAGGCTACTACAGCAGTTTCACGAAGCCCTTACTATAGAGCTGGACCCATAGCAGGCACACAGTCCACATTAACCAGTAAAAACGACGTGAAAGAGAGCACCCCGACTCTCACCCTAAACTGTCAACCCAATTCAGGACGATCCAGGCACTGAACCCACAAAATGCTGGGCTTGACAGGGATCCCCCATATACTAAGTCCCCTACACCCTTCTTCTAGTCACACCTGCCCCCCTCCCTGTCTGAACCTGCCACAGGTACGCATGTTTTGTGTTGTTGTTGTTGGTTTGGTTTGGGTTTTTGGTTTTGGGTTGATTTTTGGTTTTGGGTTTTGGTTTTTTTTGTTTGTTTGTTTTTTGTTTTTTATTTTTTTTAGTTTTGGTTTGGTTTGATTTGGGTTGTTTTTTGAGACAGAGTCTTGCTGTGGAACCCAGGCTGGCCTCAAACTCGCAGCAATCCTCCTGCCTCAGCATCCTGAGTCTGGGACTACAGACGTGTGTCACCATGCCCAACTACAAATGCATTTTAAGATCTCACAACCCAATTTTTCGATTTCTAAGACATTGCTTCCAAAACAAGGCAGTAAAGAAGCCAAGCATGCCAGGAACCTACAAAGGGAATACATTCGCTAGGATCACGAGTCTATCTTCGGTCACTCGGCTGTGTCTTCTATCAGGGCTGGAGGCTAAAGACAGGGAAGAACCATCCACTGTATTGGTAACTAGCACTCTCCTTATATTTCTAGGGTAAATTAGAACCGTTCAAGGACGCGGGAAAATCCTGCGTCTTCATCAACATGAAGTCAGTTGGTTGAGTCTAGATTCCTTCCACACAGTGCAGGGGCAGGAAATCATAGCAAGCCACTGCCCGTTATAAAGCTTTTATGAATGCACCTCATTTAGCTCAAAACCAGTTGTCTTGGGTAAAGCGTTAAAAATGATATCTTAATTACTGCACCGACTGGCGCGGAGGTTTTTGTTTGGCTTGTTTTCCTGGCTGGTAGACAAATACCTCATGCCTCTGACTTTACCCTGCTGGACCCTGATGTGGACTCAGAGCCTGAGGCTTCTGGGGCTGTGGCAAGGGATCGGAAGTTTGTCTTTTGTCACCACCTAACGGCCCTCCCCTCTTATTACAATGCACACCGGCCTCTGCCCCATCCTGCTGCGGACGTACTAAGAAAACGCCTGGGAGGATTCCCCAAGACCCTGTGCCGCGATGCGTTTCTTTCTCCCATTGCACCCAGGAAACCAAGAGCGAACCGTCCTTAACGCATCTCCTGGAGCCTTACGGCAAAGAGAGCGGGGTCCACAGGGACCGGAGCCCCGGAGGAGAAGCAGATGCGCTCCGGTTTCTGTGCAGCCGCTCTTCTAATTTAAAAAGAAAAAGAAACCGTGACCGTGAATGTTCAGGCCTCTTTTAGATTCCTGTCAAACTCCTTTAAGACTCCGTTAGCTTCAGATCATCCTAGGCTAATGCCAGTCCTCCGTGCTTTCCTTTTTCCAAAATTATTTTTGCTTTTTTATGTGAGGATTCATTATTCTTTTTTATGAAAAAATTAAAATTTCATAAGAAAAAATTTAGAATTAACAATAGTTAATACACTGTGGATCATCTTCAAAGTAGTTAGAATACGAAACATGAAGTAGAAAATTCTCTTACAAAGAAGAAAGGAACCCACAGGCGCACAAGACTTTTCAGTAAATGCTTTTATATTCACAATGTCACTTGGGTCCTAGAATCTTTTTCTTTAAGCATGTTTTGACATCACGTGTCATGCGTGGGGTTTTCCTCCTTATGCCACCGAAGACTGACGTGACCAGAGCGATCAGAGTGACCAGAGTGACCAAAGCTGGTAGAGAACCAAGGCTGTTTGGTGGTGCTATGGACCTACCAGATTCTGCCTTTCAGTAAGAATTTAAAGAAAATGAGTATGAATGAATAAAAATAGTCTCCTGGAGTGTTGATTTTCTGATTTACAGGGATACAGAAAATGTAAGAAAACAGCAATTCAATTTAAATAAGGGATGCAGCTTATCTTTGTTTATTCTATAAATACATGTTTTCATTTAAAAGTGGATCCACTAAGAGGGAAGTGATGCTAATAAAGTAGAGAGAGAGACAGAGACAGAGAGAGACAGAGACAAAGACAGAGACAGAGAGAACCAAAAAATGCATACACGCTTCAGGAAAAGAAAACCATGTACAAATCTTTTAATGCTGCATTTCTTGAGATGTCACAAGAATCATGAAAGTTACCTCTGGCCTCTACAATCACAAGAAGTGCTCAAAGTGGTGCCCATTCACTTCTAGACATTTATTAGTACGACAAACTGCTGCTTGGGTCACCTTGGTCACTGAGATTGCTGCATATGCATTTTCAATGTCTTCTCTAAGGGCCAGCAGCGTAGTGCATTTGCTATGATACATGGCAGGCTCTAGGGTCCCCCCATACGAGGGTAACACAAACCATTAAGAAAGCATCATACTATTTTTCTGCATATATATGCAGGCTTTTCAACAGGACATAATTTAATGCAATGAAACAAAAATACATTTTTAATTATGTGAATTTCCATCTCCCTTTGTTCAGTAAAGGGAGAGATGCTTTTAGAGTCGGGTACTTCGATGGTTGGAAGCAAATAACCTCAATCCTTTTCCAAAGGCCTCGGGTTGTTGCTAGGGTAACGTGAAAAGGGCTGTTTTCCAGAGTCCCTGAGAGCCGCATGGATCTGCAAATGTGCAAAATGTTCCCAAGCGTCACAGGAGCCTCGCTGTCAACCGAAGGCAGCTCAGTGGGGGGTCCAGGTCACCCCAGAGCAAGCAGCCCCGTGACCATGACGCGGAGAGAGAGGGCTCAGTGAGGAGAGGGCTCTTCCAGCTACACAGAAGCAACGTCACTGCGGGGGAAGTCAGGGACAGCGCATAGCAGGAAGGAGGGATGGCAGCAGAATCTTACGAGAAAGGAAAACCTCCTCCATTTTCCTGCCATCTCACTTTCCCAACGCCAGAGCCTGACGCTGCTCCAGCTGGCCTCTGATCACCTACTGACGTCCTTTTGCCTTTAAGACCTCTTGGCCCTAGTGAGGAGTCTATGCTTCCAAAGACAGGCTGAGGCAAGGACACCAAGAAAAATAAATACTCAGGAATTAACCTACCCAAAAAAAGGGAAAGACTTCTACGAGGAAAACTACAATACTCTGAAAAAGGAGTTCAAAGAGGACGTCAGAAAACAAAACGACATCCTCTGTTCCTGAACAGTTAGAACCAATAACAGCCAAAATGGCCATGTTTCCAAAACTGCCATAGAGAGTTAACACAACCCCAATTAAAATACCAACAGCCTTCTTCATGGAACAAAGGAAAATAATCCTACTGGCCAGGAGTGGTGGTGTGCGATTGTAATTCCAGTATTCAGGAGGCTGAGACAGGAGGTGCTCCATACTAGCCTGGCTGCGTGATGAGCTCAAGACCAGTCTGATCTCCACAGTGAGACTCTGTCTCAAAAAACCAACAAACAAACAAACAAAAAAGTCTTCCAATTTATATGGAACCAGAAGAGGCCCAGAATCACAAAAGCAATCCTGGGTAATGAGAGCAAAGTAGGAAGCATCAAAATTCTGAATTTCAAATTATATTACAAAACTACAGTGATACATATTTAAGAAAAAAAAGCATAGTGTTGGCAAAAAAGCAGACATGCAGATCAAAGCAACAGAATAGAGGATGCAAAAATAACTCCAAGCACATTGTATTATTTGATCTTTGACACAGGGATCAAAAACATACACTGGGGGAAAGACAGCCTCTTCAATAAATGGTGTTGGAAAACTGGTTGTCCGCTTGCAGAAGACTGAATCTAGATCCATGTCTCTCATCATGAAATAAATGTTAAAACAGAAATATTTGATCTGCTGTAAGACAGGATAGGTAAAACTCTTAAAGTCATAGACACAGCCTAGGATTTTTTGAATAGAACCCTAGTTGCACAGGAAATAGCGCTGAGAAGCAACAAATGAAATTGCATCAAATAAAAACCTTCTGGGGCTGGGGGTTTAGCTCAGCAGCACAAGCACCTGGTTGGCAAGTGCAAGGTCTTGAGTTCAATTCCTGGTACCAAAAATAAAAAATAAAAACCTTCTGCACAGAACAGAAACCCCCAACAAAGTGAACAGACAACCTAGAGAGTGGGAAAAAATTTGCCAACTGTTCCTCACACAGAGGGCTAATATCTAGAAAGTATAAAGACCTCACAAAGTTTGACTCCAAAATAAAATACACAATCAAAAACTGGGTAAGTGAAATGAATAGACACTTCACAGAAGAAGTACAAATGGTCAATAAATACATGAAGAAACGCTCAGCACCACTAGCCATTGGAGAAATGCAAATTTATTTTTTTTAATTTTTATTTTAAACAGAAGAAAAGTAAGAGATTAAAGTAAAATAGTTTCACAACCAGCCAACAGGAGAGTAACAATAATCAGCACATTGCATATTGTTATATTCACAGCAGTTGTTTAGGGTACATGAAACATTGTCCAGAAAATTAGCACAAAACTTTCCCCTCAATGAATCAAGAGAAACCAGTTATATGACTATCTTATTTTTGTTATGCTCTATTATTCTCAAATAAACAGAGAAATGCAAAGTTAAAAAAAATATAGTACTGAGGTTCCACCTTGCCCCAGAAATAATGACCATCATCAAGAAGTCAAATAATAACAAACGCTGGAGAGGATATGGGTTGGGGGGACCCTTCTGCACTGCTGGTGGCAGGTGAACTAGTGCAACCACATTGGAAAACAGTATGGAGATACCTCAGGAAACTCAAGGTAGAAATTTCATTCACCTGCATTATAAAATGCATTGCCGTTAAGGGTCTCCCCTCCGCCAACCCTGAGCCCTTGTTAATATTCTTCGGGAAGGCCTCCGACAAGTGATTTGAAAACACAGCACGATTCTCCCTGCTCTCTTGCCTTACCACTTTGACCCTGTCCTAATGGACAGGCTTAACCTGACACCTTCCCAGGACTCGAGATACACAAGTCACTGGCTGCTCCGTTCTCTCCCTGTGGGTAGAATTCTCAGGGTCCCCTTTGGGGTCTGTGTGGTGCTGCTCCCTCCCCAGGCCTCTGAGCACCTGGACCTATCAGTTGTCAGCAGCTTCCTGAGAATCCGTCTTTCTCAGCAGGAGGGCAGCAAGGCGTTGACAGTGCAGTCGAGTCCCTCCAAGTCAGAGAGAGATTATGCTGGATTTAATAAACTCACCCCTAAACTCACAGGATGCTCGGAGAAACTGCCAAGCCTTTCTTTGCGTAGCCATGTCTGTCCCCGAGAAGGGAAGGGAACAGGCACTGTGACCACTGTGACGAGGCTCCGGCCCCACCCGACCCCTCCATAAGGGGAACAGAGGCCCCAAGTGAAGCAGGGCGCTCGCTGGGTCCCCAATCTCAGCCCTGCTGGGGACGCGATGGCTGGGCGGGAGCTGGCGCAGATGGAGGCGCTGTCAGCTGGCTCGGGAGATGGAGGGGGCCGGCATCAGGTACTGTGGGCCCCACACCGGGCACCAGGAGGTACGGATCCCCTCCGGCATGGTGCCAGTGGAAAGCGGGGGTCTGTGAGGACGTCCGTGCCAGGTGCTGGGGGTCTATGGGACGTGGAGGCCGCAGCCACGCAGATCCAATGAGTGTCCCCAAATCCAGGGTCCTGGCATAAATTCATAAACCCCTGGACGCTGGGACTATCTCACTTCTTCCCTCCCCTTTTTACAGAAGGGGTCTCGCTGGAGAATGGGGTTAGAACTCAGAGACTCAGTCTTTGGCGGGTATTCTAGGTTCCCCAATTTATACCAAGACCAAGCTGTATGGCAGAAGACCAGCCTCTTTTTCTCTAAATCCTCCCCCTTAGGATGTACACCACGGCCTGGCCAGCAGCTCCCCGGATGTGCGGTGGCCAGTGGACCCGGCAGGCTGGGTGCACTCACGTGGTGGTGTGATAATTCCCTGGCCGCCCTGCGCCTGCCTCCCTCCGCCCCGTCTGCAGCTGGCCCGGAGAATGGCTTCAGGGATGCAGCCACCGCTTGAGGACAGCTTCTTGGCCAGCTGCACGGTGTCAGGGGCTTCAGGATTTCTGCCTCTGGCCCACTTCCCACATCTTCACAACCAGCATGCTCAGGGACTTCACCATGGGCAAGACGTACCAGCTGCTATGCTGGCCACTGACCCCAACCGCACTGAGGCCAGCACCAGGGTAGATCCCCAAGGCCCAGTGGTAGACAATGGGGGAAGCACGTCAAGGTCTAGCTACTGGGCACTGCAGGATGAGAGCAGTTCCAAAAGAGCCTGGTGCAGCACCTTCACCACAGTGTGCACGCCGTGGGCTTCGCGTGTGGCTTGGCCGATGTGGCTGCGTGTCCACAGCCTGGCGTCTTGCATAGGGAAGCGCGAGCAGCATCTGCCAGCAAATGACATACCATGGATTCTCATCAGAAATAAATGTGACTGGGCACAAAAACGTGCCCACGCACATACAGTATGCCTTTGTCTGCAAACTGCTAATGACCACGTGGAAGCCACAGGTAGAACTGTGGCTCAGGAGCTCAAGAGCCACAAACCACTGATCTTTAGTCAACCCCCGATAAGGAAACCACCCAGAAACCAGAAGCAATGCCACCAGTTAAAGCTGGTGCTAAAGGAGCTGCTATTACACTAGTTCTGACCAAGAAAACTTCAGAAGTGTGACAGTGATAAGTCATAAGATTTAATATCGACTCTAAGGGGCCGTCCTGATACTTTACTATGTATCCTGAGTATTTTGTATCTGCTCAATCAAGTTTATCACTGTGATACCAAGGAAAAGTTGGTTTTTATCTGAGGCTGAGAGTGATGGAAAGCTAGGATGAATCTGACCTTCTTCCCTTCGAGCACCCAGTGCGGGAGGACTGGGAGCCCCTGGAGTGAGGCTAAGAGTCCAGCTGCCCCTGCCCAGGCTCCAGGGATGGAGCCACGGACTCGGTTTAGCCCACACCTGCTGACGTGGAAGTCAATTTGCAGGTGGAGGAAGTGACTTTATAAGGTGCTTTCTTTTCCATTTTGGTTCCCCCAAACAGTACAAAACTAGTTAAAAAAAAGAGTTGTAACTCGGGGGGAATTGATAAACATAGGCCCTGTTATGTCTTGCCCTCCCCTCACCCCCAATTTAGTGACCAAGTGTTGGATGGATTCCTATGAGTCTGCGTGTATTTCTGGAATGGCATTGTGTTACCAGTCTCTACGGTCACAGCAAAATAGTCCTCCACGCCATGAAAAGCAAGTTAGACATTGAAAACTTTCTTGTCTGTCCCTCAGTGATTTAAAAAAATTTTTTTTGACATTTTTTATCCCACTTTTATTTTGAATTTAAGATTTTGCACAAGGAAAATGGTACATTTGCATCTGAAGCCACCGCACTTACATCAATGGAACATAAGCTGCGTACTGCAAGTGACACGTGTGTGTTCACTGACTCAGATCATTTGCTGTCCTTGAAAATTTTAGAGCAAATTAAACCTAAAGATGATTGTACATGAAATATTTAAAGAATGTGGGAAACTGTCAACAGCTCTGGCCATAACAGAAATACAAAGTAAAATGACTCTGTTTCCGTCTTACCCCATCATAAGGGTGGCCATCATCAAATAATAACAAACGCTAGAGAGGCTGCAGGGGAAAAGGAACCCCTCGACACTGCCGGTGGGAATGTAAATGGGTACAACCCTGTGGAAATCAGTATGGAGAGTCCTGAAAAGCTAAAACTAGACATTCCACTCAACCCTGCTACTCCTGTTCTAGATACCGTCCCAAAACAGCTAACGACATCATACTACAGTGATTGGTGCACATCCGGGTCTATAGCAGCACAGCCCATAATAGCTAAATCTTGGAAGCAGCCTGTGCGTCCATCAACAGACGAATAGATAACAACATTACAGTGTTTAAATACAATGGGGTACTTGCTCTGCCATACAGGTATACATATATGTTTGTGTGTGTATATCTATACAAGATAGATAACTGTACTACTAATCCCTGTAAGTTCATCAAAAAGAACAGTTTGCACTTTCCTCGTTTGACTGTTTGATCACCTTTTTCATGCCTAAATCTTGTAATCTGAACAACTGCTTCTGAAATAACAATATGTAATATATTAACTACTGTTAATGTTCTATGTTTTTTTGAAATTCTGTATCATTTCTATCATTTCGTTTTGTTTTGTTTTAAAATTTAAAAAAGGATAAACGAGTCAACTGTAGGAAAATTGGATGCATCTTGAGACCATAATGTTAAGCAAAATAAATCAGACATGCAAGTTTAAATATCACATGGTTTCTCTTATATGAGAGACCTAAAATGTAAATAAAGAACAAAACAAAGATGGGGTAATAAGAACTAGGAAGGTAGATCTTTCTCAAATGGGAAGGGAATAAAGAGATGAAAAGAGAGGGAGGGTAAGGAGGAAAGAAGAAAAGAGTTAAGATGTGTTATGTGCGTGTACCTACTCAACACAAAGGATGTAAACATTACCTACTGCAAACATGGGTTAAGAAAAAATAAAACAAAAAATAAATAACAAAAGAATGTGGGAAACCAATCAAATCTAGTCTAGGAGTTCTGTTCGATAATTGTGATAGTCCTAAATGGATGATTTCATTATAAAAATAAACACAATTTATTAAATGAACTAATAATTACAATAAATAATTATTCAGTTTTAAGTACTAGAGGTCAAATTGGTTTTATTTGCCTTTAAAGAGACTAATACACCCTTAATCATGGTAGAATTAAAAATTTTTATTTTTATTTAAATTAACTGATTTGTAAGTATTTTAATAGCAAAGCAATGAAAGTTCTGGTAATTGTGATGACTATGATAGTTTTTTAAGAAGGGAATCTGTTTACTAGTTTTCAAATCATTTTTTAAAGTGGGGCAAGAAAGTTTATAGACTTTCCAAGCACATCTGTTCCTGCAGCATTGTATAGAGTTTTTAAAAAGCAATTTAACTTTTTCTTTTTGTAAAAAGAGAGTAATGAGTATCCACTACCATCTATGAAAGGACTTATTTTTTCACTATAATATTTGTTAATTTTTAAAACATTGTACTTCACTTGTGACAACTTACCATTTTTAACTTTTTAGTACATGTTTTTATTTTTGAAAAGAAGACATTTAGTTGAATGGAGATAAAACTTTTACCTATATTCCAAATATTTATAAAACACTTCATTGTTGAAATCACTTCCAAAAATGGTTAACAAAAATTATTTTTACATATCTTGTAAATCTGTTAACTATGACCTGTAATTGAAATATCTGAATTGTTTTAGAAAAACCTTAATTTAAGAATAACAAAAAAAACTACCTCAGAATCTAATGCAGCTAACTATTAATAGCAAAGCTTTCTTGAAAATATATTACTAATACCTGCTTATTCATGAAATCTAAAGTTAAATAGTTTGGTTGTAGCATAGTGTCACATTTCCTCCATAAAATTTAATAAATCATCTTTGCTATAAAAATAACAATAATAATAATAATTAATAAATCATCTTTAAATTTGCCCCAATTAGCTAAAAGGCAGCCTTGGGAGTACTCTGCATAGTGCTCACGTTTGGTGGAACCTTTACCAGACAAAAAGCCTGGATTTGCTACCTTTTGGCTACTACCTGGGAAAAGAGAGCTCCAGCAACCAAGTATCACAATGAAGAGCCCTTTCACACCCAGTATTTCTAAGAAAAACACCACTGAACAGAAAATCAAACCCAAGGAAGTCTACGAGCTCAGACCTCCTATCCAGAAAAGCCCATTTCCAACAGTAAAAGATTCATTACTCCCCAGAGCCAGCAAGCCAATAAAGTCCAGTATCTGGGAGCACACATGCACTAAACCAAGCCCCATTACCTTGAGAACTGAAGAGATGCGAACAGTCAAGCCCTCAGTTAAGTCTGGGTTAAAAAAAAAAAAAAAGACAAAAAAATTGGGCTGGGGATACAGCTCAGCGGCATACGTGCCTACCTGGCAAACTCAAGGTTGTGCGTTCAATTTCCGGTACAAAAGAAAAAAAATATCAGTTAAGTCTGGGTAACCAAGCCAGGTCTGCCGCAGCCCCACTGCAGGTGTCTGTCTAGAACCTCAAACACCAACCTTGTTTCACTCCAGCCTCCCTGTAATCTCCCGACACACGAACCGGGCTGGGGGCCTCAGCCCACCCTTTAGCGGGAGTCCCATGTGCACCCACCTGGCCGGTTGTCCCCCAGCAGCAAATTTCAAGTTAATTTTAGCCAAATTCCAATACCAGGTGTTCCAGGGACTCTCCCTACAGGAAGAGTAGGTAAATTCCCCAGAAAGCACAATTTCAAATGAATAATGGGGAACCTTTAAAAATATCAGGAATCCTCAACCATGAAACCAACAAACAAAAATGTCTCATGAGACAAAAGAAAAGAAGGCAGAGTCAGAAACAGAAGTCAGGTCACAGGTCACAGACGGGGGTGGGTAGAGCCGCGTAGGTGGGGGCAGGCCACACGCTGGGCCAGCCAGTAGGGACCTTACCAGTGGTGCCTGACCCTGAGGCAAAGGTCCAGGCAGCTGCTGGTCATCCACGAGGAAGGTCTGTGCTGCTCCTCACCACTGTGCGCCCTCTTCCTGGGGACTGTCAAAAAGGTGTCCTGTCTGGATCACCAAAAATGTTACAAAGCAGCCTGGGACCCTTTTGCTTGGTTCAGATAGAAATCACAAATCTGCAAGGTGCAGCTCTATCCTGATGTCACCGATGACACCAGATAATGGTGCATGCCAGGGGTTGACGCAGCAGCTACTGGACTCTGCCACTGTCAGCCACCACCTTCTGGGGCTGGTTTGTGCCAGACACTGTAGGTCGACTCTGTCTGGTGTTGGTCTCTGCCTCTGCTGCTGGCCGCCACCTGCTGGTGCTGGCTTGTAGTTCTCGCCCCTGCTGCCGATCTCATTGGCCGCGGGTCGTGGAGCTCTCCAGAGCTGACAGCCCTCTCTCCGCCCGTACCACTCAGAATAAGAACTTCAGGCAGATTTACAGGACCTTTGGAGCCCACGCAACCCGAGACATAAATCACGATCAAGTTTCCAGAACCATGAAAACTGGTCTTTATTCTTGTCGTTCACCACAATATTCATTCTTTTTCAGTACAGTGGACAGAGCCCTCCTCCAACAAACTGAGAAAAAGCTCAGGATTGTTTATATAGCAGCCGCGGACCTGTGATTGGTCCAAGTGCAGGCCTGTGATTGGTGCAGGCCTCCAGGACAGCCTGAGTTGTCGGGGCCAGGATCCAGTGAGGGGCAGGGCTGGAACCAGGGAATCTTCTAGGAAGCTGACTGTGAGGGTCAAGGGTGTTAACAGTGGGCCCAGACTCCTCCCTCCCTGGTCCTAGCCACATCAGGGTGCCGCTTCCTTTCCTCTGAAGGACAGTAGCAGCATCTGACGTGGAGAGAGAGGAGGAGAAGAGCCACGCTTATGTTCCACGTCGGAGTGGAGTGGAGGAGACTGGCTGCTGGACAGACAGGGAGGACCCGGAAGCACTGGGGCAGCAAGGGGAGCAAAGAACAGAGTATGACAGCCGCCAGCCACGCCACGGCTCCCCAGCCCACGAGGAAAAATGAAGTCAGATGCTTCACCTCTGTCTCAGCTGGAGAAACAGAAGCAACCGCTCCTGCTGCTCAGAGACATGCCAAGGGGCGCCGGACCGCCATTGCCCCATCCCCGCTGTCACCCCTACCCTGTGGGTGACAGAGCTGTGGTACCGTAAGGCTCCAGAGATGATGTGTGTGCACAGTAGTCTGTGCGACACAAGGTGTGACCTAGGAGACCCTCGGCACAATTCGGGAACATGACTGAGTAACCAGTGCAATGAGATCCTTCATTCCACGGCAGAGGGGACTCAGACAGGCGGAGCTCAGGCGTACACAGGCAGAGACTACGAACAAAGAAACAGCAGGGTGAGATATCTGTAATTAATTTTTATTGATGAGGTTGTTCTCTGGGAAGCACTTTCTTTCCAAAGCTAAGCCTAAGGCTCCAAGTAGCACAAGGCGCACAGGAGGATACCTGCTGTATGGAAATGCTTTTGCCACAAAGAGAAGTTCTATTCCTTACACTCATTCGATTCAAGGACTAATAAGGTCTATCTATGCATGCAGAGCAAAAAATATATATATTAAAATTAAAATAAGCAAAGGCCAAGAGTGCCGGGCACATGAAGATACGCGCGTACTGTCTTCACGTTGGAGTTCACAGGGGAACGGTGAAGCAGCTATCCGTGTACATCTAGCCACACCGGCCAGCGCAAATCCTCAGCAAACGCCCAGTGCACTAAGAGAGGTGCGCACGCTGCCAGGCAAAGTATTTCGTGGAGTTTATAGGGAGACATTTGAAATGTTGTTTCATGGTTTGAAATGCTGCTTCATAACTTGAAATACTGCTTCATGGCTTGAAATGTTCCTTCGCGAGTCTAAAAGAAAGGGAAAATGGAGAGAAAGCCGTTAAAGACAGACAGCAAATGCTGACCATAATATTCATTATGCAGCAGCAGTAAGGAATAGTCTTTTATTTGATAAACCTGCTACTTGTACTGCAGAACAAGGAAAGGAAAACAAGTTTTTCTCATGGAAGACCAAGCTGCATTTCTAATCTTTCTCTGTACCAGCACATATCAAAGACCAGAAGGAAGTGCAGGCCTCCAATCACAGCTCCCCGCATGAATTTGCATGGGAGGCAGAACTTGCAGGTTAGCCCCGGAAGGGGAAATCTCAATGGCCCATGCAGCAACCGTCTGGGAGAGAGAATTCGTGATCTCACACTGTAGGTTATTTCTCCAGGGACAGCATTAACTGAGATTCTGCCTCCAATTCCAAATATTAGAAATGTAAATTCTTTCATTGTCATGCTCCCCCTAAACTTATCTCTTCAAATAAAAAATAAACCCCAGGGGTGGCGGCACATGCCTGTGATCCCAGCCCTCGAGAGGCTGATGCAGGAGAATCACTGTGAGTTCAAAGCCGGCCTGAACTACGTAGCAAGATGCTATCTCAAAAAAACCTTTTTAAAATTTAAATATATAAATAAATTAAATATAAAATGCCTGGATTATTCATGTATTCTGAGACAGGTGTGTTTCTAGAAGCTGAATGGTTTGCAGAATTCCTGATCCTACGCCACGTAACATTTTAAGGAAGGCAACGGAACCTGTGGGGGGGTCAGGCGTGAGATTTAGGGTGCTGCCTGGTTCACTCCTTCATTTCCGGGCATTCTGACCTCACCACAGACCACGATCAGCTGGGCTCCAAACTAGAACCTATCAGAGAGACAGACAAAATGTGCTGCCCAGTACTTTGGTTTTTTTTACACTGGCTCACAAACACCTCCAGCTACACACGCATTCTCCCTCTGCTCTGCCCTGTCACATTCCGTACGATGTGTCATTGTCACATCAAAACTGCTCAAATTTTAAAGAACAGGATGAGCAAAACAAAGAGCAGAGGAACTTCCCAAGAGTACCGATGAGTCTTGTGTCCTGTGACCACTCTGTTTCTGGCATAAATACACCTCCCAAGAGACCACCCGCAGGAGGAGTTCACACACCTGCCAGTCTTTCTTTTGGCTTCTTCAAACACGGGTCCCCATCCACTGCTGAATGGAATCATCCCTAAAGGACAATCAGTGTGCATAGCATGAAAGCAGCCAGCGGGTCCTGGGCTAGACTCGCTTTGTAATGTAAATGAAGGACACAGTGTTTATGGTCCACCAGCTCCAGGACACCCTGCGTGATGTGAAGCCAGCTGGTAAGAAGCAGGGCTGGTGCTGGGAGCTCAGAATGCAGCCATTAGCTAAGGAATATTCAGAGCCCCAGGACTGCTTCCCCTTTCCTGCGCCCGTCCCGGGGCAGCTATGTCTGCACAGACGCCAGCTTTACTACAGTCCTGGCTGAAGACCTACTGTGTGAGTGGTGCTTATTCGCTTAGTAGCTCCTCCCCCACCGCTCTGGAATGGGGATGAGAATCTGCAGCACATTTTTAAGAGCAGGCATGGTGTGGGCAGGAAAGAGAGTTAAAAATTTTTTTAACTTAAATTTGTAAAGAATCTTAGCAGCATTAGAGCAAAACTGCTGTAGATAAACTGCAAACCCAGTCGCCAGGTCAGTAATATTAATAATAACGCGAACTTTCTGGGGGTTTGCCAGGGAAGCTGGCTCCTTTCCAGCACACAATGACCTGCATGTGATTCAGAATGCCATCCGGTCTTTATGGCCCACAGGACTTAAGCATCTCTCCAACTCCTCAGTCTTCCTCACCACCGACACTATCGGGATAGCCAGGCATGGTGGCACATGCCTGTAATCTTAGCACTCAGGAGGCTGAGGCAAGAGGATCACCATGCATTCAAGGCCATCCTAGGCTACATAGTGAATTCAAGGCTGGCCTGGACTATATAGTGAGACTCTGTCTCAAAAACAAAACAAGGAAAACGCCGGCCAGCCGCGCAGGACACAGAGGTACGCAGCCCAGCCCAAATCAGCCCAGGAACCCAGAGCTGCTCACCGGGGAATTGAACATCATAGCTGCAGGGACCTGGAGAGCTTGGGCCCCCGCCCCCCCACCAGAGTGCAGAGCGCACGGCAGCTCCATTCTTCAGCCGCGCCGCTCGGCTGGAGCCTGTGA
>RJWM01026982.1:0-27412 GCA_004363535.1 Dasyprocta punctata | reverse complement strand
AAAACAAAACAAAACAAAAAAGAAAAAAAGAAGGAGTCCTAAGCATCAATGGAATAGATTGGAAGATGAAGAAACACACTCAGACATACTATCTTTGACAATGGAGCCAAACATGTTCCCTGAATGAAAGATAGTCTTTTTGATCAACAGTGCTAGAAAAACTGGCTTTCCAAATGTCAAAGACTGAAATTAGATCCAGGTCCATCAGCATGGACTCAACTAAAACTAAAATGGATCCAAGACCTAAATGCTAAGTTAGAAACACTAAATCTTCTGGGACACGGAAAAGACACTTGAGGACATAGGTACAGGCAAAGATTTCATGAACTGAAACCTGATCACACAGGAAATAATACAAAGAGTCAATAACTGGGACATCATTCCATTAAAAAGCCTTTGCAAATCAAAGGAAATCACCAACAGAATGAAAAGACAACCTGCAGTGTAAGAAACAATTTCAATCACTTCTTCTTCAAAGGACTTTTATCAGGAACATATAAAGAATTTAAAAACATACAGAACCCCTCAATTTAAAGACCCAATTCAAAATGGGCATCTGCAAGGAATACACACTGGTCAGATAAAGAAATACAAATGACAAATAAACATATGAAAAATATTCCACAACACTGGATATTACAGAGATGCAAATTAACATAATGCTGCAATATGATCTCACTCCAGAAAATAAGATTATCTTCAAGAAGTCAACCAATACTGGAGAGGATGTGGGGAAAAAGGAACCATATTCCACTGTTGGGGAGAGTGTACACTGGTATAACTACTTTGAAAATCACGGTAGTGATTCAGACTCCTCAGAAAACTAGGATTAGAGGTGCCATCTGAGTCAGCTATTTACCACTGGGGTTTTTGCCTGGAAGAATTAAAACATCATACAACACTGATATATGCATGCCCCAGTTTATAGCAGCAAAGTTAATAATAGATAAATCTTGGAAACAAAACAATATTCATCAACTGAGGAATGAATATACAAGATGTGTGTCTTTTTTAAATATAATGGAGTACTACTAAATAAGGAAAAATGTGAGTCATTTCTAAGTAAATAGATGCAACTTGATCCCATACTCTTACGTGAAATAATTTGGACTCACTTACATAATCACTGCATTCTCTCCCTGGTATGATAAACTGGAAAAGTAAAAAGGACCCAAATATACAAGAGGTATTGTGAAATGGGAAGAAGTTGTTTGAAAGGAAAGAGCAACTGAAGTGGAAGAAGACAGAAAGGAAAGGAGGCAAAAGGAGAAAAAAGTAATGATTACAAAAAATAATATGAAAACATTTTAAAGAGGAAGGGGAAGAGGAATTGAAGGGAAGAGAAGGGATATGAAAAAAAGGGAATCAAAATAGATCACACAAGGTACAAGTTCTAAATGATTAATAGAATCATTGTTTTCTAAAATGTACCAATAAACTTAATTTTTAAAAATATAAACAAACATGTACTAAATGGACCCTTGTCTTACAAAGTCAATTGGGTCACAACAACTGGTTGTAAGTCAAGTTGGTGGTGAGTCAAGACTACTTTTCCCATAAGAAATAATGGAAATACTGATAATGGATTCCAAGCCTACTAAAGGATCCCTTAACTAAACTTTTCACACTAAAAAGGTTTGTATAATATGCATGAGTTATAAGAAACACCAATCATCTTCCTAGTGTATTCACCAAAAAGATATAAAATGTGCCTACCATCACACTGTACACACCATTCAAGGTGACCTCTGTGGGTGGCAGGAAGAGGACGGAATGGAAGGTGTTATTCTTTGGAAGGAGATTCGTCTTCCATAAGAACATCAGGAATCTGGTTCGGTGGTGTCCTTTCCGTCTTTGGGAGAGTCTGTAACCCCCTACGACCTCCTTCTTGCTCACCGTGTCTCAACGTTTTCAGAACTAAAAATTGGTCTAAGGTTATCTGACTTTCTTTTTACTTTAACATTGTTCTTTTCATTTGTGATTATTTTCTTTAGGTCCCCTTTCACCCTTGGTTATGTTCTATCTTTTTGTGGCTATTTGACATCAGTAATCATAGCAAATACCTAAAGCAATGTCCCAAATCAAATCAGCAAACGTGGGCACCTACGATCAACTGAAGCTTACCTGTGCTTACCTATGCTTTTCAGGCATGGGGAGTCTTTGTTTGAACTCCAAAAATGCCTGGCATTTGGGTTGTAAATCAAGACTTTGATAGTAAGTTCAACCTAACATTCTGGTCTAACCCAACTAGCTTATATGTGAGGGCAGTCATAACTCGAGCATCCACTGTAACTCCCTATTTCCTATTACATATATTTTGTTTTTCACCCTATTTATACTTTCTGTTTCTCATTTTAGAGAAAACATAAAACCTATAATCTTTTATGTCTTATCTCAGTTAAAGTTGCAGACCCAAGATACACTCAGTTTCACACGTATAAATCAAATTTATATCTTTCATCATGGCAGAGTAGTACTCCATCATGTACAACTACATTAGTTTTATGCATTCACCTGTTGTTGGACAGATACACTGCCTCCAAGATTTACAAATAGTGAATTCTGCTGCTAAGAAACTTTCAGCTTCAAGTGTATAGATAGTCATTCTTAACACTATGCTGAACAAAATTACTTTTCACATTCTTTATATGTTAAGACACAAATTCATTACACAAATATATTACCGTATATCTGTGCCTTCGAATTGTAATCAAGAAATCATTTAGAAAAACATCATCTATCAAAGTGCACATGACATGTGTAGTGAAGGCAATGATGTAAATGAAGTGGTTGAGAAACTTTACTCAAAACCCCAGTAGAGAAACCAAAAAGGAACAGGAAACCAGAAGTAGAAAATAAAGGACAGACGTTCAGAAAAAGAAGCTTGGATGTTCTCTATTTAAGTCGTCTGAAGAAATCAGAGTCTTCAGAGAACCCACAGGCAAAGCCTCAGGATCACACACCCACCTCACACAGCCCAGCAGCATCAGCAGCATCCCCAATGGCCGGCCCATTTTCTGTACTGGTGGCCCTGGTGGTGCTCACCATCATGTCATCGTGCTCTCTGGCCTGCAACCTGCCTCAGACCCACAGCCAGGGGATCTCAAGGGCATTGAATCTTCTGGAACAAATGAGGAGAATCACCACTTTCTCTTGTCTGGAGCACATACAGGACTTTGGCTTAGCCAAGCTGGAGTTTGATGCCAAGCAGATTCAGAAAGCTCAGGCCCTCTCTATCCTCCATGAGATGACCAGGCAGACCTTCATCCTCTTCAGATCAGTGGACTCATCTGCAGCCTGGGACAAGAGCCTGCTGGACACCTTCTGCGATGGCCTCTATCAGCGCCTGAAAGACCTGCAGGCCTGCCTGACCCAGCAGGCAGGGCTGAAACAGCCTCTCCAGACGCCTGAGGACTCCACACTGGCTGTGAAGCGATACTTCCAAAGGATCACTGCCTACCTGAAGAAGAAGAGATACATCCCTTGTGCCTGGGAGGTTGTCAGAGCAGAAATCACGAGAGCCTTCTCTTCATCAGAACAACTTGAAAGAAAGATGAAGGACTGAGTCCTGACTTACACATGCAAATGGTTCACATCAGCTATGGCACACTTCGAGATTTCGTCATTTGAACGATTCTCATTTCGGCTCTAATCATAACATGCTTTAGTTCTCTGATGTTCCTAGAAGTACTAGGCAACATTGTGATCATCTCTACATGGAGCTTTTCCTCTACCTAACCATTCTAACAAAACAGCATCTATTTATTTATCTATTTAATATTTATTGAACTATTTATAAGGTATTTTATGTTTATTATGCACATAATATGTACACTTCTAAATTGGGGTTAATATAATAAAATGTCTTCAATACATTTACTCAATTTGTCAGTTTGATTTTTTTAATTGAATTTGTGTCATAAGAAAACTTCATAAATGTGTATATTCTTTCAAAGATACTCCAAACTTCAATGTGCAAACTTATGAAAGTTTGGAAGATGGTATCCTTATACCCATCACTGTCAACTCGAAATAAAAGAACAACTGACCACCTTATGGACTGGGATGAAAGTTCAGTTGAAGAGTGCTCATGGAGTATGTGGAGGCACTGAGTTTGATCCACATCACTTTAAAAAACAAACAATAACATTGGATCTCACTGATATTTATAGGCAAAAAAACCCACAAGGAATAATCATAGCTAATATAAGTTATATGGACTACTAAAATGAAAAAATGGGAAAGCCAATATAACTTTCTCAGGAATATCTCAGTGCTGAAGCATATTAAGAAATAAAAATGAAGAAACTAAACATCTAAATGGACACTGTTTCTTGAACACATGACCTTGCAATACACAAAAAGGAAGCTGCTGGAAATTTTTGTGTGGCTGTGGAAATCTCAGCAGTAGAGGTACACATATGGAAAGGGATTTGAGAGAGAGAGAGAAACTTAATCTCAGTGCTGGGTTCATTAAGCTTTAAAAGCAACAAGGAAGAGTCATAAAAGTAACAAAAGTAAAAGTCTTACAGTAGAAAGATAACCAGAAGGAATGGTGATGAAAATGTATTTAAGGAAATAAACCTGCTTAGGGAAGAAATTTTTGGAGTCAGGGAAGGCATGAATTAAAACTGTCCACTACATTCTTTCCCTGCACCTAACTTCCCATTCACATGGATATGCTTTTTGTTCCTATGAGGCCTGGTGTAGACATTTCTGTATTCCGATTGTACTACTAAGAGACAGCACCAGGCACGACTCTCCTCTCCTAAAAATACTCAAATGGCTGGTCTAGAACATGATTAAGATGAAGGAGTCAAATGGACATCATGGAACGAGGATAGAGATGGTTAGTGTGTCTGCCAGAATAAAGGCAACAGGGTTTTGAGGAATGATTCACAGAAATTGAGCTACTGTTTCTTTCAGAACACAAGATCTGAAATCTGCATTCTGAATCTTTAAGATTCTCTCCATAAGAAGCAAATGATTGAAGTGGATGCTGAAAGCAGAGATCTCCCAGAGAAGTAGAGACAAGAAAAGTGCCCCCAACACGGCTCACACTGAAAGCATCTCACCCTGAGCACACATGAGACACAAAGCACAGAAGATATTATTCATGAAGAAAGTGCAATCCAAGTTATCCAAAATTCTGCTCAGATGCAGGTGTCTTTAAAATAAATAGTCCAAAAACAACCACTTCTGAGTATGTGTAAGAGCCTTTCTAAGATACAAACTGGTAATGTGCACATTGAAAGGTCTCAATTTCTAAAGGGAAAATACCTTATGAAATTTTTTTTTATCTTGACTAAAAAGAGGACTTTAACAGATCACTTCTCTTCCTCTCCTTGCAGTGTGCACATTTTACAATGTTTGGATGTACTTAATACCTGGGCCCCTTCCTAAACATTACTGCCCACAATGATCTGGGTGTGGTGTTGCAGCCCTGTAATCCCAGGCTGAGGCAGGAGGATTGCTGTGAGTTCCACACGAGCCTGGGCTGCACAATGTGTTCAAGGTCAGCTTGAACTACATCGTGAGACCCTGTCTCAAAAACAAAAACAAAACAAAACAAAACAAAAAAAACCTTAGAGCCAATAAAACACAAGCTCACGAATAAAAAAGTAGAAATCTTCACCATTAATGGCATAAAGATCCATTCTATCTCAGCACTTAAATTCATCATAATGATAGTGACAATGAAACCTTTAATAGTCAAACAAAAATAACTCTAAAGAAAAGCTCAACTCTCAGGCTGGGCATGGTGGCACACGCCTGTACTCCCAGCACTCAGAAGATTGAGGCAGGAGGATGGCCTCTAATTCAAGACCAGACTGGTCTACACAGTGAGTTCAAGGCCAACTTGGAGTTCATAGGTAGACCCTGTCTCAAAAAATCAAACAAACAAACAAACAAAAACTCATGTCTTTTCTTAGAAAACTTCAAGAGAGCCCACCAAAGGGGGCCATTGTGAGTGCGATCTTTTATGATTCCATATGAAAAGCACTTCCAGCTCTGAAGGCTCTGGGGCACTATCTCAATGCCCACACAACCTTTGGTGCTATGGATCCAGCTAGGATGGTGTGCACAGGGCCTTTGGTCAGGGGGGGCCCAGCTGATTCTGGACCAGTGCATAAGTTGCCTGTGATGCTGTGGGTCCTTTGTGTTAGTGTAAATGCACAACTATACCAATATCTTAGCTAAACCTTGGTTTATTTAAGATGCGGTATATGTTTGCGAAACAAAAATGTTGTTTGAAGATGACACACATAGAGAATATAGAGTCCAAGTTAACACGTAAATCAACATTTTTGTTAGTATATGTTTGTTATACTTTTGAATATACGCACTGTGGGTGGTAGGTACATGCACATGACACATCTTCATTTTACTGATATTTCTTGCCCTATAAATTTCCTCCCTCCATTCATGGACCTCTTCCAACTGACAAAAAATCTGTATCTATTTCTTATTATCATTCTTTTATTTGTCTATTTATACTTTGGTTTCCTCATATAGCAACAATCACACACTGTTTTAGTGTGTCTCTGATTTTCTTCACCCTGTTCTTTGGATTGAAGGTGCATCCATTTTTCCATCAACAACTGAAATTTATCCTTTTTTGTAGCAGAGTAGCACACTATTGTGTATGAATACTGCATTTCTTTACCCATTATCTTTTGGGGAAAAATAAATCATTTCCAAGATTTAGCTTTGTAAATTGTGTTGCCATATACATACATATACATGTTTCACTGATACAGGATGTCTTTTAACTTCCTTAGGAAGATAGGTAGTAGGAGAAGAGACGAATGTGATTTCCATTTCTAATTTTTTGAGTGATCTCTATATGGATTTTCACAGTGGTTGCAGTAGCTCACATTGCTATCAAAAATATAGAAGTGTTCCTTCTTCCATACAGCTTCATTACCAGTTGTTATTATTTAATTTCCTAAAACACAGTCATTCTTTCTAAAGATTAGATCCCTCTGTTGTTTTACTCTGCATTTCTGTAATGGTCAGTGATGTTAAACTTTCTGATGTATTTATTGGCCATTTTGAATTCCTCTTCTGAGCAGAGTCCAATCATACCAGTTGCCCATTTTTGAACTGACCCATCTATTTTCAGAGGTTTAATTTTTTGAGTTTTTATGTTCATGATATTAATCCTCTCTCTGAGGTATAGCTGGCAATTTTTTTTTCCTATTGTGGAGGATATTTCTTTCTTCTGTTACTTATTTCCTTAGTTGAGCAAAAGTAAATCTGATAGAATCACCTTTCTTCCTTCTTGATGCTATTGCTTGTGCAATTACGTTTCTATTCACAATGTCTTTGTCTACACCTATGTCTTTAAGTTTTACTTATTTTATATTTAACAAGGCTAAATGTTTCTGTTTTAACACTTGGAATTTTTACCAGCTTTGATTTTAGTGTAACACAATGTGAGAAATGGGGCTAGCATCAACATTCTGCATGGAGAGACAGTTTTCTCAGCACCATTCAGAAACAAAAAGGCTATCTTTCTTTCAGCGTAAGTACTTGGTCACTTTGTCAAAGATCAGATGGTGGAATATTCCTGGGGTGGTTTCTGCATCCATTCTTTTCCACTGCATCACATGTCTGTGGCTATGCCACCTGCATGCTGTTTTTCAATCACTGTAGCTTGTCACATAATGTAAAATCTGGGATTGCAATCCCTCCCGCTTTGTTTTTGATGCCCAGAATTGATTGTGCCATTCTAGGTCTCTTTTAGTTTCCTATGAATTTTAACATTCTTTCCTCTAGTTCTATGAGTGTTATTTGTGGTATTTTGGTGGGATTGCATTAAATCTATATTTCAGATATCATAGTATATGACAATCTTGGTTCTGTTTTTCCAAATCAGGGAATGTCTTTCAGATTTCTGATGCTTTTGATCTTGTTTGTCATTAACTTGTACCTTTTACTGCAGGAGCTTTCACTTCTTTGAGAAGCTTAATTTCTAACTATTTGATTTTTCTTGATGCTTTGTGAATGGTATTGTTTCCTAATTTCTTTCTCAATATGCTCATGATCGGTGTACAGGAATGATATTAATTGTTGTACAGTGATTTGACAGCTTGTTATGTTGCTGAATTCCATGAATTCTTGGCGTGTTGTGGTGGAATATTTTGGGACTGCTATGTAATGGATTGTGTCTTCCTCAATAAAGATAATATGAATTCTTCCTTTCCTGTACATATTGCTTTCTTTTTTCTCTTTACTCATTGCCCTGGGCAATGTTTTGGGTTCTATTTTCAAGAAGTGTGATAGCAAACATCCTGGTCTTATTCCTGACTTTAAAGAAACAGTTTTTAGCTTTTCCCTGTATAACATGATGTTGCCTAGCAATTAGTCATAAACTGCCTTTTAACAGTTTCAGGTAAGTTCATTCTACAACTATTTTCTTCAGGGTTCTTTTTTCATTATGAATGAATGTTGGATTTTCTCAAAAGTTTTTGCACATTGATTGATAAGATCACGTCATTTTATCTCGTTTCTGTGTATGTGCTCAACTACATTTATTGGTTTGCATATACAAAGTCATCTTTCTCCGTTTGTCCCTTTGGGGTGGAAGCTACATGGTCAAGATATATTACCATTTTTGATGATTAGTTGCATCCTGTTTGCCACTGTCTTATGGGAACATTTTTTTCTGTGTTGCTTAATGAGACAATCTCTAGTTTTCTTTTTTAGTTGGGCTTTTGTCTGGTTTTGGCACCAGAGTTAATGTGAGCTTCCATAAAAGAAGTTGGAAGTACTCCTTCCCTTTCAATTTCATTGATCATTTTGAGCACTGCTGGTGTTATATCATCTCTGAAGACATCTTGTACACTATCGTGGTGACTCTTTCAAGGAGTATGCTCTTCTTAGTTGGTAAGGTTTTTATTACTGCCCTTACTTTATTGTCTCTTATTGGAATATTCATGGTATTTATTTATTCTCGATTCAGATTTAATAATCCAAAACTGTTGAGGAAAACACACTTTCAATTCTTCAATTTGTTGAAGTACAATTTTTGTAGCCCTTATCAATGACCTTCTGGATTCAGCAATGTCTGTTGTGATTCTGACTGTTATTACTAAGAGCAGTGATACGTGTGTTTCCTTTCCTTCTTTGGGTAAACTTAGCTAAATGTTTATCTATTTCATTCATTGTTTCAAAGAACCAGTTCTTTGTTTCATTCTTAGCATTCGTTTTCATCTTGATTTTGTTAATTTCTGCTCCAATCTTTATGACTGCCCACTTTGCACCTAGTTTAGTTTGGACTGTTCTTGTCTTCTAGCCTGTGCTTGTGCATTATGAGTTTATTTCAATTTGATTAGTTTGTTTTAACATGAGCAACTACAGCAATAAATTTTTTTTCTTAGGGATACTTTACATGTTATGATATTGCATAGGCATTATCGTTTTATTCCAGATAATGTTTACCTTCTTGATTTCTTCAGTGACCCACTGAATGCTCCAGATTGTATATTTAAATTCCAGGTATATGGAGGTTTTCTTTGCTGCTGAATTCTGGCTTCAGTGGGCTATCATATGATAGCATCATAGGGTGATTTTAATTATTTTGTACTGAAGAACGCTTATGGCCTACCATGTGGTCTGTTTTGAAGAAAGTTCCACTGAACTTCCGAGAAGACTCTGAGTTCTGCTGTTGAATGGAACATTCTGTAGTGTTTAAATCTGTTAGTTCACAGATCTGCTTAATGGTTGAAACTTTTTTTTAAATCTCGTTAATTTGTATATTTGTTACAGTGACATATTGAAGACCCCTGCTATGATACTGTTGATGTTTATCTGATCTCTTATGATCAGGAGTGTTTCTTTCATTAAGTTCAGTACAATTATATTGGGTACACATACATCAACCACTGTCACTTCTTCCAACTTTGTTTTCCCATTAGCCAATATGCAATAAACTTCTTTGCCCCTTTGGTCAGTTTTAGCTTCATGTTTCACTTCTGAAAATAAAATTGTTAAACCTACTTGCTTTTGGAGTCATAGTGCATGGAATGTTGTTGCCCAACCCTTTCATTTTTAGTCTATGAATTTCTTTCTTAATTAAATGAGTCTCTTAAATGCAACACACCATCAACTTCTGTTTTTTTTTTTTATTTTAGCGAAGAAAAAAAGACATATAAAACAAAAACAACAAGCACAAGAGACAAACAAATGACTAGAGTAAATACACAATAGTAACATTGCAGGTTTACAAAATCGGATGATAGAAACTTAACAATGGTTGCAATATTGCATATCGTTATCTTTAAAATGGTTACTTACATTAACAGATATAGACATGTAAAATTAATCTAATCATATGAGTATTAATTGTTCTTTCTCAATAACAAATAGATTCAACAGTGTGTTCATTTTAGTTGTCATATATATATATATATATATACAGGTTTTTGATCCAGTACACTAATTGAAGTCTTTTAATTGAAGATCTGAGATAACTTTAAATAAGAATCAGCACTGAAAGTTACTCACTTATTTCAGTAATGACGTACGGTGTCATTCACATCTTTATTTCCACTTTTTGTTTAACTACTTATCCTTTTAACGTATTCATTCCATCTGACATTTTGTCTATGTTGGCTTCACTGTCTCTATCTAGGATATTAAGGAGTAGGTTTTGGAGTACTGGGTTTCTTGTCATGTATCACATATTGTGTTTGTTTTCATGGAACATCCTCAAGTCTCCATCAATTTTGAAAGGTAGATCCACAGGATATACTAGTATGATTTGGAAGATGTGTTATTTTAAGGTTGGGGACACTTCACACTACACGCTCTTGAAACTTAAAGTTTGTTTTGATCAACATTCCATGATCCTAAAAGGTTTGCTTCAAAAATTCATTATTTACCTCTTCTGATAGCTTGTAAAGTCAGTCTTTTTGTTGGACGTAAGACATTTTGAGTGATTTAGCCTGGGGAAATGATTGTTTCATTGTATTTAGTGGACATTCAATAAGTCCCACTTACCTGTAGTGTGTTCTTTTCCCATACTTGGAAAGATTATTGCTATGCTTGCTGTAAACAGATTTTTAAAATTCCAGTTTCAAATTTCAAACCTCAATTACTCATAGGTTAGTTTTGCTAACATCGTATGGCAGAGTGAAGAGTTTGTTGTTGATATAAGGATCTCTTTGGTTATGTTCTGTTTTTCAATGATTTGCTCTTGTCTTTATCTGTTCAGTGTTACTGTTCACCACATCAAACTATCCAACTAATTTGGGTTAGCCAGTGTCATCTGGGTTTTAAGAAGAATATTACTACTGCTTCTAAGAGTATCTACAGCTTCAAGCACACATCATCATAAATATTAAGCCTCATTTTGAGAATTTCATCCTTTGTCAATACCCCTTGCATATTATATACTATGGTTATCTATGGCTTATCTGAGATATGCAAGGTGGGGAGATGGGCAGAGGAAGGGAAACAAAGAAGTACATTATTGGGAAGAAAGAGAGATAAGACATGTCAATAGGTTCAAGTGGGAAGCTGGACCCTATTGGAATTATTTTGAAGGTCAGGTACAGGGCTAGCATTCATGGGGTTTCAGTGATTGTGTAGGCTGATGGAGGTATTCAGATGGATGCAAATATATTTAGAAATTGACAGAGGCTGTCAGATTGTCAGAACTTCTTCATACATTTGTAGGCAGTATTGCTTGTTTCCTTTAGGTCCAATTTTGCTCAGGATTATCTACACATGCTCTTGAATGGTACTTGCTTTAGTTACATTAGCATTAGTTCTTATTCTCTAATGCAGCTATACAAGTTACATAAATGCTATAACATAGGTGAAGAGGATGTAAGTGATATAATGAGAAACGCAGGAGAGCAAATGACAAGGAGAAAAAGGAGTCAAAAATAGGAGCTGGTCAAAGGGGATAATCTTGAACTTGAACTATACTACCAAACAGTACTAATAAAAAAGCAATCAACAGGAAAATATGCACATACACACACACAAGAAATGAGGAAAAGGAACAACTAAAATGACCCAAATCCAACTAAGAAGCTAGAATGCAATAATTACAACCACCAAAATTAAATCAGAAATAAGAAAACCTTCACAGAGACAACAGAGCATTGATTGAGAACTTTCTCTGTGCAGATGTCACAGGCTGATTTTGAGTAGACAAGTGTTTTCCCCATGTGGGTCAGACAATTGCCTAAACAAAGGCATGAGAACTGGAGAACCCTGCGAACATGTGAGCTGGTTGCAGGCTGTGCCCCAAGCCTTCCCCCTGCCAGGCTCCATGGATCCTACTACCTTAATTGACTGGGGTGCTGGGAGGAAATATCACAGACCTCTTCATGCTCCTTCTAAGAGTTTTCTTCCCTAATACAGGCCCTAAAAGCCAGAAACCTGGGCACTGCTCTCCATCTCTCTGCCCACAGAGGTCTGTTTCAGTCCTCCACAGAATCTAGTGCCACTCAAGGGCTAGGCTCAGGGCCCCCCCTTTGCCAGTGCCAGGCACTGAGAGGGCCCTCACACCATCTTAGATCTGCCTAATATTGGATAAATCATGGGAAGGCACCCAATGTGCTCTTGCTATGCTGAGTCGCTTTCTGAATTGGGTGTCAGTGGCTCCTCTCACAGATCCCCAGGCTCCACACTGCTCTCTATATTTCTTGCAGGACAAGTTTGCCCTTCTTAACAATGAGCAAGTGCTGAGGACTCCACCTGGGAGCCTGCCAGCAGCCATAGGTAAGGTTATGAATAATCCATGAACAGAATACCACTTTCATGTGGGAGAAATGGGAGGTTTGTGTTGTTGTTCTTGATGTTGTTCTTCTCTCTCCCTGATGCTGCTGGTGCTAGTATGATATATTTATAAGATGCATGTGCATCCTACCAGTTAGCAATGCTGGAGTGCTATTAGTTAATAGTAGATAGATGACTGGATGTATCACAATTTGTTTTGCTCTGCTCTACTTTTGAAAATTTAAGACTGTTTCATACTTCTCAGTATGATCTACATATTATATACATTCCCAGTTCAAATACCATTATTCAGGTTTGTAGAATGGAAAAGCTCATCCAAAAATTCCAAAAAGTGAAAGGATATCTGGATAGACAAAACAAGCTGGAAAAATAAGAACACAGGATAATCAATTCTTCTTAATTTCAAAATATGCTACAAAATACAGTAATTAAAACACTGCAATCCTGGCAAAATCATACATATAATAATGTAGTAGAATTCACATGCCACCTCTAAGCCCCTCCATCCGTGGTCATATGATTTCAAACAAGATTGTAATCTAAGATGTAAAGGAAAATTTCTCAACAAATATCGCTGAGATATTTGGATTTTCACAGGCAAATTAATGAGGTAGGAACAAAAGCTCACATCTCACAAAATATATTCAAAACAGTCAAATATCCAAATGTAAGAACTAAATCTATAAGTCTTCAAACATTCAAATACATGTTTAAACTTCAGATTCATCGTGCATTCTTACATAAAACATCAAAACCATAAGCAACAAAGGGAAAAATACATACACTGGGCTTCATCACAATTAAACATTTTAAGATTCAAAGGTTACTATCAAGAAAGTACAAACTGAACCTATAGAAGACAGAAAATATGTATAAATCATAGATCTCATAAGGGTCTAGAGCCCAAAACCTTTAAGGAACTGTTAAAACTCAATAACCAAGAGCAAGGCATTTTTACAAAGAAGATAAATGCACACAGGATGAGCACTTGAAAATCTGACTGACACCATTACTTACTAAATCAAAACCAGAAAGAAATAGAAAAAGGTAAAAAAATCTGGAGTCAAAAAATGAAACAATAAGTGTTTCAAATATGGAATAGCTCGGAGTTTCTCACATTTCTGGTAAGTTACTGTGCTAATCACTAAAAATACAAATTATAGATTTCTGGAAATGATATGAAAACAACCAAGCTCCTTATGTATCAGTGTTTCTAACTGAATCTGGTTACAAGATTATTTTCTAATGGTCTAGGTGTGTGAGCAGGAAAATTGAGAACATTTCAACAGAACTGGTCAGGGAACATTCTACTGTCAGCTTGATTCTTCACAAGGAACAGGCAGAAACAGCCATGGACAGGATTATTACAGCATGCAGATTGCAGAAAATGTCCAACAGTATAAAGAGAACCATTGCTACTTGCTAAATACACCAGCTTACTACAAGGGCATATCTTACATCACTGGATTTCTCTTCTTGAGTTCAGAGTTGAAGGTTTTCAGGAGAATAAAATTAAGTAACTTTCAGACAACCAGGAAAATCCTCTTACCACTCCCCTCTGTGAACTGTCAGACCACAGGAAAATCCTTACCACTTCTTCAAAGTCAGTTTAACAACTCACATTTAGTTTCCTTTTCATTTCTTACATCATTCTTATTGCTACTTTTGCTCTACCCCATCCATGATGCAATCCCTGATGATGATGTAAAACTAAATTTAGTTGTGAGTTTGAACAACGCAAAGAGCATTGCCTTGGGCTGTTTCACTACAAAGAGCCAGAAACTGCTTCAGAAACTGCAAACTAATGGGAAAAACAATAAGACATACACATGTGTTAGCAGAGGTGGTAGAGATGCATGACTATGGTGGCTGAGAAACTGCACAAGACATAGGAGATCATTTATAAGTAAGAGCCCATGGATGCCAGTAGCATGGCTCAATCCATCTCTGGAAGACTTAGAACCAGAGAAAACGATTCCAGAAGTCAAGCCAGCAGTACAGATCTTGCAGTGTATAGGGCCAGGGAGCCTGTACTTCTAAAGTTACAAAGGTGGTAAAAAATATACCTTGCAATAAAGTTTATTAGCACTAACTTTTACTAACATAAAAGACAGGTGTTCTGGCTCTAGGAATGAGGAAAAATTGCCTTTTGTTTGCCTTTCTTTTTGCGGGTTTGCAGGTGAGTGAATGTGTTGGAAAATGTTGATCTTTTCTCTCAATGTATTGATGATTGAAGTGTCAGTTTCCTCTGGAGATGCTGCCATAGACAGGCAGAAATAATCCTTCCACTACTTCTCTAGGTATTCCTTCATCCAGCTGGTTGGACTCATAGAATTGCCTTCTCATCGTCTATGAGTGATTGTGAGTATTACACAACTGGCTGAGAAGTGCCTGGTCTGCAAGAGGAACTGTAAATCCAGGCTCAGGGCATACTGATTCCTGTGTCTGAGAGGGTCACTTTGGGAATCTAGCAGTCAGGGTCCTGATGAGACACAGTGCAAGATGCTGCGTGGGTAGGAACCCATGACCGGGGGCATTCCAACTGTGGGAGAGCATGCAGACTGCAAGACTCCTGGTTGCCTTTGTATAGAGGAGGGGCAAAAGGTATCTTTCCCACACCAGTTACAGGGCTCATGGCTAACTCTCTTATAATTAAAGACAGAGCACAAGTGAAAAGAGTAACATATTTCTTTAACAAAAGATTACATGATGTGGTAGTCATTAGAAATGAAGACAAAAAGACCTAGAGAAAGCTACCTATTTCTCTTAATTTTAAAACAAAAAAGAATATAAACTATGATACAAAATTTCAAAACAATAACAGGAGATGAACAATGGCTAATACATTGTATATTGCTATCTTCAAAGCAGTTGTTCAGATTACAATATACAGGCATAAGAAAATGATCAATGAAAGCACTGACCATTTTTTCGATGAACAGTGGTTAAGAGTGTAATTACCTACCATATATATATATATATATATATATATATATATATATACACAAAATTTTTCCCCTCTTTTCTCCTTTCCCCCATTCCAGTTTTTGTTTGCTTTGAGGAGTTTCTTCCCATTTCACTTTCACAATACCTATTGTACATTTGGATATTATTTACTCTTTCAGTGGTTTATACTATGGAGACAATACAATGTTTACACATGGGAGTCTTGTTTATTGCACATATGAGTATCATCTCATATTGTATCCATTTACCTATAAAAGCCACAAGTTTATCCATCTCTGCACCTGAGTAGTACTACATTGCATAAAAATACCACACTTTTTTTTATCCATTCCACAGTAGATGGGCATTTGGGATCTTTCTAATGTTTAGCTATTACCAGTTGTGCTGCTATAAACATGAATGCACATATATTGCATTGGTATAATGTTTACAGTTCTTCTGGGAAAATACCCAGAAGGAGAATAGCTGGATTGAATGGGACCTCTAATATGAGTCTTTTGAGGAAACTTTACACTGATTTCCACAGTGCTTGCACCAGACTACACTCATACCAATAGTGGAGAAAAGTTCTTTTTTACCCCATATCCCTGCCAGGATTTGTTGTTGACTTATTTCTTCACAACATGCATTCCTTCTGAAGTGAGATGGAATCTCACTGTTCTCTTAATTTGCATTTCTCCAATGACCAGTGATGTTGAACATTTGTTCATATATTTAATTTCATTAGTATTTCTTCATCTGAGAAGTGTGTATTCATCTCAGATGCTCTTTTTTGGATTGGGGGGGCCTGCTTTTCTTCAATTCTTTATATGTTCTAGATAGAAGTTCTTTGTCTGAGGGACACTTGGCTAAAATTATTCCCACTCTATGGATTGTTCTCTCATTCTGTTGATGATGTATTCTGAGGTGCAAAGAGTTTTTAATAAGATAAGATACCAGTTGTGGATTCTTTGAATACTTCCCATGCCATTTGGCTTTTGTTCATGAACTCTGCCTACTCCTATGTCTTCAAGTCTTCTACCTTCCTTGACATCCAGGAGATTTAATGTTTCTTCTTTAATATTTACATCTTGGATCCATTTTGATTTAATGTAGTTCATGGTGACACACATCGGTTTAGTGTTCGGCATGTGGAATGCCGATTTTTGCTGCACCATTTATTAAAGTGGCTACATTTCTTCCAGAGGACATGTTTGGCCCCTTTGTCAAAGGTAAGGTGGCTGGATATCCTTGTAGCTTTGTCTGCATCTTCTAACCTGTTCTCGTATCCTCAGGATTGTTTATTTTATTTCATTTTTTTGTGAGTACCATGCTGATTCTATCATAGAAACTTTGTAGTATAATTTCAATTCAGCAATTGCAATGCCCCACTGAGTTGCATTTGTTGCCAGGGACTACCTTTGCTATTTCAGACTTTTTTTTTTTTTTTTTTTTTGGGCCAGGAACTGAACTCAGGATCCTGGGCTTGCTAGGCAGACGCTGTGCTTCAGAGCCATATCCCCAGCTCTATTCTAGTCTCTTCTATATCCAAATAAATTTCATGAATGTTTTCTCTAGATCTCTGAGGTATGCTAATGGCATTTTGATCAGGCATGCATTCAATCTGTATAACAGTTTTGGCAGTGTGGCTCTTTTCACAATGTTGGTTCTTCCTATCAATGAGCAAGGGATATCTTTCAATTTTCTGATATCCACTTCAAACTCCTTTTTGAGTGTAGTGTAATTTTCAACATAAAAATATTTTACACTCTGTTAGATTGATTCCTAAGTAATTCATTTGTTTTGATGCTATTGTGAAAAGTGTTGTTTCCTAATTGCTCTCAATGAGAATGTTTGTGTACAAGAATACTATGGATTTCTGAGTTTTGACTTTGCATCCACGTACAAGCCTGAATTTGCTTATCAACTCTAGCAGACTCCTGGTGGTGCTTTGGGTGGTCTTCTATGTAGAGTATCATGTCATCTTAAAAGAATGATGATTTAACGCCTTCCTCTCATTTCTCTATTCTTTTTATTTCTTTCTCTTATCCAACTGCTCTGACTAATGTTTCCAGACACATATTGAATAGCAGTGGTGATAGTCGTCATCCTTGTACTGTTCCTGATTTAAAGTGAACACTTTGCATTTTTGTCCATTTACTATGATGTTGGCTGTTGCTTTGTCAAGCATGGCTTTTATCAGATTGAAGTAGATAACATTTATTCCAATTTTCACTAGGGTTTTATCATGAATGAGTGTTGGACTTTAGCAAAAGCTTTTTCTGCATCTATTGATATGATGATATGATTTCTATCTTTGTCTCTGTTGACATGTTGCAGTACCTTTATTAATTTGCATATGTAGAACCATCCCTGTATTCCTGGGATGAATCCCACTTGTATACTCTTCTTGATGATTTGCTCCATTCTGCTTGCTAGTATTTTATTGAGGATTTTTGCACATATGTTTATGAGGGAGATTGGCCTGTAGTTCTCTTTTATGGTTGAGTCTTTCTCTGGTTTTGGTATCAGAGTAATACTTACCCCCAAGGATTGAGTTAGGGAGAAATGCTTCAATTTCAATTTTATAAAAGAATTTGAGGAATACTGCCATTAATTGTTCTATAAATTTCTTGGAGAATTCAACTGTGAATCCATCAGAACCTGGGCTTTTCTATTTTGGTTAGCTTTTGCATTATGTTTTCAATTTCATTAACTAATATTGGGTTATTGAGAAGTTTTGTATCTTCTTGATTCAGCTTTGGTAATTTGTGCATCTCTAGGAAGTTATTCATTTTTTCTGGGTTTTCCATCCTCCGAGAGGAAAGATTTTTGTAGTACTGATGTTCTTCTCAATTTCCACAGAATCTCTAATGATTTCGCCCATTCCTCATGGCATGACTTTGAATTTATCACTCATTTTTTTCTGTGTTTTCCATCTTCTGAGAATATAGATTTTTGAAGAAGATATTGATGATCTTCTGAATTTCCACAGAATCTGTAGTGATTTCAGCCTTTTCATTTCTCCTTGTATGAATCTGAATTTTTTGTTTCCTTTTCCTAATAAGGTTGGCTAAGAGTTTATCCATTTTGGCTATACTTTCAAAGTTTAACCAACTCTTTGATTCACTAATTCTTTGTTTTGTTTTCTAGGTCTCATTAAAAGTATGGTACATAATAGTTGATTCTCCCTTCACTCTCCCAAACAGTTGTATCAACCTCAACAACTAGGTGCATCATCAAAGCCATGATACCTTCCATGAATAGATCAGATGAGAAAATAAAACCATTGAGATCAACACAGAAGGACAGAGAACAAGCAAAGACCAGGACTCTTACCTACTATATGAATCACGACTTCTTTTCTCTTTGGAGGCATTCAGGTAGTTCAAAGCTGTTTTTCTAAAAAAAAGTAGTGATTTTTCATTTGGGAGTACAAATGTCCAATAGGTAAATTTAAAAATTGCCATTACTGCTTTCCTATTGTATCTATGTCCTTTATTACCTTAAAACTATGAGTCAGACCTCTGTTCAGCTCTGCATATGGGCATGCAAACAACTTCAGTATGTGTCAAATAAGTAGCAATAGAAAGTTTATTAACCCTAAGTTTAATCAACTTATCTCATTCCCACTTCACCACTGAGAACTCAATGATAATAGATTCAGAGGAACATACTATGTCCTTTATTACCTTAAAACTATGAGTCAGACCTCTGTTCAGCTCTGCATATGGGCATGCAAACAACTTCAGTATGTGTCAAATAAGTAGCAATAGAAAGTTTATTAACCCTAAGTTTAATCAACTTATCTCATTCCCACTTCACCACTGAGAACTCAATGATAATAGATTCAGAGGAACATACTCCTATCAGCTTTTTTATCCACTGGATTGAGTTCCTAGAAGTCTCCAGTCATTGCTGTGCATCTGCATTCTCTGTGGATTCCAGCAGACACTGCGAAGCTGAGACTTCAAGTACACCCCAAACCAGGAACTGTCATCTCCTGGGAACCTGATTGCCCCTCATATCCATGGACTTTACTTCAGCTGAAAACCAGAGCACAGATAATGATTAACTGCCTCTAGCCAACCCCAGAAACCTCATAAAAAATGGCCTCTTTAGTTTGTTACTGGGCAGTGTGATCTTTCTCACAACTGTGCCCCTTCCTCTCTTCTCAAACTGAAGCTCTTCCCATTTGCTTGTCCTTCTCAATTAAATCTATTGCCTGTAAGTTCATGCTATTGTTTCACTTTCAATTCACATTATCGTGGAAGCAAGGATCCATGCGAGACAGTGACACAGCCATGCTAACTGAAGGCCTGAGACAAGACACCCAGGATGTGGGCAAGGGCTAAGGACAGGGTTTGAAACCAGCAGCACGTAAGTCTTGGCTGCGGGCTCTGCCTGTTCACAGTTCACAGCAGATTCTCTCCCCAAACATCTGCCCATATCTGTGGTTAAGGAGAAACTAAAGTCTGTGCAGGAGCAGCTTGGTAAGGGTTAGCAGTAAGGGTTAGTGAGTCAGCAGGTGGAAACAGAAAGACTGGCTCTTCCCTCTCCCTGAACATACGTTTTTGTTTGTAGTTCCAAAATTTCACAGAAACTCTGCATAGCTGAGTAAACTTGCCAGTTTGCTTAGGACTTTTTATGAAATTCTCATTCACTATATTAGTACAGAGGCTTTTGTTTTTTGCCCAGGCTTTATGGCATTTCTGTATCATCAATACTTCGCATCATCCGATGTCATCTTTTTTTTTTTTATACATTTGGATAGATTTTACACCAAGTATACAAGTGTAGTCAGGAGCTAACATACAGTCAGTATCTCTGCCCAGAAAAACACCACATTTTTTTCACTGTGATTGAAATAGGACAACAAATAAAGAAAAGACAGTGATAATATATTACACACCCACAATACTCATCTTCAATCAACTATCAGAAGAGGTACTTGTAATTGTTATCAACAGCAATAATTTTGAAATACTTTGGTTTAACTAATAATTGATACATCTTTAAAATTATGGAGACCACAAAGAGTCTGTGATTCTCTTTCTATGTATGGATAACTTGCCATATTACAATTTTAAAATTAAAATTTGTTCAAAAAGTAACACAACCATATAAATAAATGAAAATTATTCCTATTCAAAATTAGAAAATGTACTGTACATGATTACAACAATAACAAAGTATAAAATGTGTTGGGATCAAATACCTTGGAGTAAACCTCAGAAAGAAAGTATAACATTTATTAAGCCAACAGTCAAACATTTTTGGAAGCTAACTTTTAGAAAAGCCCCATAAAATGGCAACATTCACCACTTTGTCTTTAGGCTTAACATACATTACTAAATATTCAATAAATTAAAACAAACATTTTTCTTAACGGGGTGCTGAATAAACAGCCAAGATCTAAGAGACAAGTGAAAATCAGGAGTCACAGCTGCCTGGAAGCAGGACCTTGCATTCAAGAACCACTGCACATTTGGTAAAAAGGTAGCAAAATGTGAACAGAAACTGAACATCACTGAAGTCGTAAAATAAGACTTTAAAACTTCAGAGGAACCAGTCACACAAGGACTCCGACACACTTAGAGTTGGCTTTCATAGGAAACATCACAGAAAAGTCTCCCAGTACTTCCAGTTTGAGGGGACCATTGTGCAGTATCCCATTAGTCCTAACAAGATCTGCCCTCAGGAGAAGGTAGTTACTCACAAGCCTACCTGCTAGAGGTAATACAAGAGACCAACTGACTGGGATGAAAGGAAACACCAACTGCAGATGATTCTAGTTTTCCATGTGAGTGAGGGACCTACCCATCTTCAGGGGTAAGGGAAGGAGAAACAGAGGTAAGGGAAGGACACATCCTGACAAACACTGGTAAACTTCACAGTCCAGTGGCAAAAACTCACTAAGAAACTGAGCCCTGAAGGAGTGGAAAAGAAAAAAGAAACTCAAGATACTTATACTAGTTTCTCTTAGTCCATTGAAAAGAAGGGTTTGTGCTAATATTGTTTGGAGAACATTTTATGCCCATGTCTTGCACTCTGATTAACTAAAGATACTTTGATTAACTAAAGATACCAATATACAATGTATTAACTATTGCTATTCTCCTATTATTTTGTTATGGAAGTTTACTTTTTTCTATAAAATAAAGCTAAAAATCCAGACAAAAAACAAGGCAATAAAAGTTAAAACAAAACATAACTGAGACTGAATTATAGGACTGTGGAACACTTCTACACCACCTCCACAATATCTGTAAAAGCTTAATTTAGCTGGAAAATGATCAGGCACATTAAAGGACAAAACAAAGCAAAATAAAGATGCAAAGAAAGTATCAAAAAAAAAAAGACATGGTAACAACGTTACAATTACCAGAAGAGGAATTTTCAAGAATGGTGCTTAATACGTGAAGAGCTTTAAGGGATAAAGCAGACAACCCACAAACACAGGTGAACAATGTAATAGCGAACTACAGAAAATGACACAGAAAATTTGCAATAGTGCACATATTTTTAAATTTATTTTAAACTGAACAAAAGTAAAGCAAAATTTTGAAACTACATAATAGGGGAGTAAGAATGGTGAATACATTGCATTCTGTTATATTTACTCACACAGAACATAAGATATAGGCATTCAATTGTCCAAATGATATTAGCACACACATTTCTTTTAAATTAACTAAGAGAAGTTAGTAGTCAACTCAGTTATCTTGTATGTATACAGATAGATGATAGGGAAATAGGTAGATATACATACAGATATGGATATATAGATATAGATACAGATATAGATGTAGATATGGATACATTTTGCTTTCCCATCCTTTTTTCCTTTCCCCCATGCCAGTTTCTCTTTCCTTTTGAACAGCATTTGCCCTTTTTACAATATCCACTGTACATTTTGGATCTTATTTACTCTTTCAGCTTCTCACACTAGGGAAACAGTACAATGTTTATGTGTGAGTCTGGCTTATTTCACTTATAAGTATGGTCTCAAATTGCATCCATTTACCTATAAAATTCCCAAATTTATCCTTCTTTATGGCAGTACTGGATTATATAAAAAGACCACATCTTTTTTATCCATTCTTCCGTTGAGCATTTGGATTATTTCCGAGATCTAACTATTACAAATTATGCTACTGGAAACATGGGTGCACATATATCACTGTGGTATGTTTTTAATTCTTCTTCAAAGATACACAGAAGGGGAACTGCTAGGTCAAATGACCCTCTGATTCTAGTTTTTTGACGAATTTCTACAATGATTTCCACAGTGGTTGTACCAGTAGTAGTGCCCATTTTTAATTCAAGCACTCAGGACTCTAAGGCAGGAGGGTCACAAGTTCAAACCCAGTCTGGGCAACTTGCTGACTTAGCAAAACTCCATCTGAAATATAAAAGGGCTGGGCTGGTAACCTGGAACACATTTGTGGTATAAATTGTAATATCTCATCTCATTATGATTTTGAGACTTCTCCCACTTCTTTTCACTCTCACTCAAAGAGTGTCCAGTTTGATTTCATTTTCAAAAATAAAAAATTCTGGTAGGATTCATCTTTGTTTATGGTGTCTATTTCTTACATTTATAACTTCATTCACTCTACAAACAGTGCTCTTAGTTTGTTTTACTAGGTCCTTGAGGTATAAATTCAGTCATTTTAGGTCTTTCTTTTATCTTACTTAGGAAGTGACCACAATAAACACTCCTCTTAAAACTGGTTTCACTTACAGCATTGTTTTTTCTCCTTTGATTGCTGGTCTATGACTTTCCTTTTGAGTTAAATGTGTTTCTTGAATAAAGCATATTAATGGATCCTGTCTCCTGATCCACTCTGCCTGGTCTTTTTTATTGGTGAATTGAGGCCATCTACATTAATGGTTATGGCCAATATGCACTGACTTGTCTCTGCCTTGCTATTTTCCTGTCGTTGGATGCCTACTTTTCTCCTCTATTCAGTTGTCATCCCCACTCAGCAATCCCCCCCTGCCACTGTTCCCAGAACTGTGGTCTTTTTATGTCTCTCTAGAAAGTCCTTCAATATTCTCTGTAGGGTTAGCATGGTGGTCATACATCTGTGTGACAGGTAACCAGAAAGAAAGTCAGGGTATCTTGCCTAACAACTGCGGAATGCATAAGAAAGATATGGCATTTTTACACAATGGAAAGCTACTCAGCTCTACAGAAAGATAACCTTGAGGTTCTTATAGGTAAACGGATACAACTTGAGATCATGCTCATGGGTGAAATGGTTCAGAGTCACGTGGGTGAACAACATGTTGTCTCCCTAGTATAATAAAGTAAAGGAGTTAGTGGGATCCAAAATGCAAAATAGATATTGTGAAAGTGAAAGGGGAGGAAATATCTAAAAAGGCAAGACAGAGGCCATTGTTAATCTAGTGTCCTGTTTTGAAACGCTGTATTGTTTTCATTGTTCTGTTTAGTTTGCTTTTATTCTGCTTTGCTTTGTTTGATTTTGTTAGATTTGATGGCATGGACAGCTATTTCAAAAATAACAAAATGTATTATGGTAGCCATTATGGATTTCCTATTATCTTGTTTTGAAGCCCTGTATTGCTTTGTTTTCTTGTGATTGATTTTATTCTATTTTGTTTTGTTTGATTTTATTATGTCTGATGGCACAAGAAGCTGCTTTGAAGATAACAAGATGCAATATGGTAGCCACTGTTGTACTCCTATTGTCTTGTTTTGAAATCCTGTATTGCTTTTATTGCTTTGATTGGTTTTATTCTGTTTTGATTTGTTGAATTTCATTATGCCTGATGGTATGGACATAACAAGAGGCAATATGGTAGGCATTATTGATTTCCTTTTATCTTGCTTTGAAGTCTTGTATCATGTTCATTATTTTGTTTTGATTGCCACTATTTTGGTTTATTACTTTTGTATTTATTCTCTTCAAAATAAAAGAAAGAAAAAATCTAGTTTTACTGCATTTGTAAGTTTTCGAACATTGCATTTTCATCTTAGTCTTAAGGTATATTTTAATGTTTTGATACTTCTTGCATCCACTGGTTGTTCAAGAATGTGTGATTAAATAGCCATATGTGTGAATTTCCCATTCCTATTTTTTGATTTGTAGTTTGATACCACTCTTGCCACATATATTTAATATTATTTTAATCTTAACCATGTTAAGATTTAGTTTGTGACCTATGATATACTCTGTCCTGGGGAATTCACTTCAAAGCAGCATATTCTTATGTTGTTGGGTGGAATGTCTATAAAGGAATGTTAAATCTATTTCATTTAAGGTATGGCTCAAGTCCAATATTGCCTTATTTTCTGTCTGAAGTATTTATTGGTTCTCCAAACAGCTAGTGAAATCCTTATTATTATATTATACTCTATTTTTCCTTCAAGAACTATTAATATTTCTTCTATAAATTTTGGTTCTGTGATGTTGGGTGCATGTATGTTTACAATTATTACATAGCCTTAATTAATTTATCCTTTTACCACTGCAAGATTTCTTGTCTCTTCATACAATTTTGCATTGAAAGACAATTCTTTTCTTCTTTTTTCTAATATTGGCACAGATATCTGCATTGTCTTGTGGTAGCCATTTGCAGGAAATATCTTTTTCCATGCCTTCACTTATACTCTGTGTGCCCTTATAGGGGAAATGAGTCTCTTGGGAAAAATATATAATAGGGACACTAAAAATATCTATTAAGCTAACCTGCAATTTTGGAGAATTTGGCTCACTTACATTGGGCCTTTTCAGCACAGACCATTTGGTCTCCCATGGTGGATTCTTAGACTTCCTGATGGACTTGCACTGGACACTGCCATGTGTCCAAGGCCTTGACGGGATCCTCTGTGACTCTAGCCCACTTTACAGTCACACATTTTGAACTTTTCTATATATCACCCTAGGAAGCACTCACTAATTTAGAAGTTACGTACTTTAACATCCATAGTACCAACCACCTTCAACATATCTTAACACTATGAGAACCATAGTCACCCTACAGGGCTTTGTATGAAATCTTTCATTTCTCTCACGTAATTAGAAAAAAATAAAGACATCAGTAATTTGCATTCATTTTAGAAAACTTTTAATTTTTTTCTTTTTCTGAGAGGAGAGGGTAGGGGTAGGGGCAGGGCCACAGTGGCAAAAAGGAAGGGGAAGAGGGAGGGAAGTTGGGAGGGCAGGGATAATGAAAACCCAGAGTGGGCATGGGCAGGCTGCATAGTCAACCCTCAGAAAACTTTTGAATATGAATAAAACAGAGGAAAGATGAAAGTTTAGTAACATTAAATTCGCTCAAGTGTACTAAATTAAGACAAAACCTAAAGCCACTATCTCCCAGGAGTCTTCCTATCATGGGGAAAAGCCTCACTCACAAGGACTTCTATAGCTACTAAGTGAAAAGCAATAGATTTTGCTATCACACGGCATCCTCATCCCTTCACCATTACCCTTCAAGCAACTGCTCTTATACTCATACTTGAGAGAGTACAACTAAAGTAAAGGATCATATGGATATATCAGCATACTTATGTAGTCTTTTCTATTAATTTTCAAACAAGTAATAACCTATATCCATTATATGAATTGCTCTTTTCATTACATATATTTGTGACATTGGTCCATATCAGCTCATCTTTGTTTTCATGGCTCAGTAGTATTCCATTTTGTCCATACCACATTACTTAAGCAGTTCTCTGTCAATGCATATTTCCTTTGTTAATATACTAGCACCACAAACATTTATACATGTTTTGTATGTGTATAGCATGGAGACTCACGCTTACACACACACACATCCCTCTTACATAGGGAGAGTTATAAGCCATTTCTAGCAATGGCATTGCAAATTAAAGGAATAATTTCCTTGCTACAAATTTTAAAGTTTGAAATATATTTCTTTTTTCCACATAGTCCCTCCTTGTGATCTAGTTAGAGCTTTCCTCAGGAAAGCAGGCTCAGGTAAGTCATGGTGGATGAATAACAGTAACAATTATAGCAAACAAAACAGAAATTACCTCACGTCTGACAGAGCCTCAAAAACATGCATCACTGCTCTTCCACAGAAATCTGCTTAGATACAGCAACATGAGGCACAGACCCCACCTCCTGCTGTGCAGTCACAGTCACACCCGGGTTGTCATGCAGAATGGAAGACACTGTTCCAGAAATTTAAAACAATTAACAATTCCAATTCTCCAGTGGGGTTGAATAAATTTATACTTTTGTGAAGTGTATTACAATACCTATTTCTAGGCCCTTTGAAAATATGATTACTTATAAATGACTTCTTCATTAATAATTTGACTTACATTTGTATGTCTTTAACACTGAGCAAGATTTCCTATCTTTCTCTCCCTGTCAGATTTCTAATTCTGGTATCTGAACATTTAGACACTTTTATATTGTATGGTTATTAATTTTCAGAGCAATTTGGAAGTGAAGAACATTATCCCTTTCATTGGGAGTATAAGTATGTTTGGATACTGCTCTTCTTTGACTTGAGAGCTTCGTTCATCCTTGTCATACTAAAATATATAATCGGTACATTTACCAATATTTTTTATGATAGTTTCTGGGATTAGAGTTTGACCTAGAAAGATCACCTTTGCTCATCATTATTTTCAATGTTCTGTTATATTTTCTAGGCTTTAGTCATTTGACCTTAGAATCTGTTCTATAAAATGTTATATGAA
>RJWM01026981.1:0-27401 GCA_004363535.1 Dasyprocta punctata | reverse complement strand
AAAAAAAAAAAAAAAAAAAAAAAAAAAAAAAAAGAACTGTGGGGTAAAGCTGGGCATGGTGGCGCACGCCTTTAATCCCAGCACTCGGGAGGCTGAGGTAGGAGGAGCATTGTGAGTTCAAGGCCAGGCTGAGCTACATAGTGCGACCTTGCCTCGAAAAACTAGGGCTGGGAGTTTAGCTCAGTGGCTTAAGCACCAGTCTGGCAGGTGTGAGGTTGTGAGTTTGATCGCCGGTGCCGCAACAAAAAAACAATAAAAACTGTGGGGTAATAGCAACCTTTCCAGCATATATATTATTAGAAGTCTAGAAAAGAAGGATGAAAGAGACAGCATGGTTGGAGAGGAGATATTTAAAAACAAAATTCTGTGAAAATGTATCTAAGAAGCACAGACAGGAGATTCTAATCAGAATAATTAGTACACAGACACACACAACACAGAAAGCACAATGCATACTTTTTTTTTTTTTTTTGTGGCACTGGGGATAGAACTCACAACTTCGCGCCTGACAGACAGGCACTTAAGCCACTGAGCCAAACACCCAGCTCTAGTTTTTTGAGGCAGGGTTGCACTATGTAGCTCAGGCCGATCTTGTACTCGCGTTGTAGCCCAAGTCAGGCCTTGAATTCACAAAGCTCCGCCTACTTCAACCTCCCCAGTGCTGAATGCCTGCATATTTATGGAGACAAAAAGAGACAAAGCCAGGTTTGGTGGCACAGGCCTATAATCATACCACTTGGGAGGCTGAGGTAGGAGGATCACAGCAAGTTCAAGGTCAGCCCAGGCTCCTTAGTGAGGTCAAGTCTAGCCTGAACTACATGGTGAGACCTGGTCACAAAAAACAAAACAAAACAAACAAAAAAATTAAAGAGACATTCTTGAAGACACTAGAAAATCACATAAAGAATAGAACTAATAACTTTTTTGTGAGAAGTAATTCTAGTAAAAGAAGTTATATCAAGTGATATGTGTAATGCACTGGAAGAAAGACTTGTGTTGCCAAAGATCCTCTTCACTGATATACTTTTTACAAAATTGAAAAAAAAAAAACTTCCCCAAAAATAACAGGTAAAAAATTTCATTGTTGCTAAATCCATTAAAAAAATATTTTTAACTGTTCTTCAGGCAGAAAACAATGTGGACTAAAAGAAATGAAAAGCCTTGGAAATAATTTAAAAGACAAAATAATTTTCTTACTTTTAATCATTTACAGTCTATCATAAAGAAATAGTATGAGCCGGGCGTGGTGGCGCACACCTTTAATTCCAGCACTCGGGAGACTGAGGTAGGAGGAGCATTGTGAGTTCGAGGCCAACTTGGGCTACAACTCGAGCACAAGGCCGGCCTGCACTACATAGTGCGACCCTGCCTCAAAAAAATCAGGGCTGGGAGTTTGGCTCAATGGCTTAAGCGCCTGCCCTGGCAGGCACAAAGATGTGAGTTCAAACCCCGGTGCCAAAAAAAAAAAAAAAGTATGTAGTGTATTTCATAACATGTAGAACAGAACACATTCAAATAAATTTTCTGATTATCCATTAAGAGGAACTGAAAGTATAGCAGGTACTTTAAAATAACAGGTTTTGATAACTTAGGTGCTGACTCCAGGGGAAATATGTACCTAGTAACAGAAAGGTGTATCTGCCCCAACCCCAACACACATATTACATTTACTCAGGGTAGTACATAAACAATTGAGTGGTTAATCCAATTTTTTTTTTTTTTTTTTGGTGGCACCGGGGATTGAACTCACTATGTAGCACCTGTCAGGCAGGCAATTAAGCCACTGAACCAAACTCCTGGTCCTAGTTTTTTGAGACAGGGTCGTGCTATGTAGCTCAGGCCAGACTTGGGCTCATGTTGTATCCCAAACTGGCCTCAACCTCACAACGCTCCTCCTCCCTCAGCCTCCTGAGTGCTAATCCAGTTCTAATTCTCACATAGTTGGGGGTATGGAAGTTACTTTTTTATCATTTTTAATAAATGAGTATTTGATACCTATGCCACATTCCTTCATCTAACTAAAGGTATTTAGATTTTATAATTAGTAGGATCCAATGAAAGAAAAATACATACTGCATGCAATTTCTATTAAAACTGTATTTCACCAGGTATGATGGCACACACCTGTGATCTCATACTTGGAATGCTGAGCAGGAGGATCACCACTAATTTGAAGCCAGCCTGGGCTACATAGTGAGAACTTGTTTCAAAGACAAAACAAAACAAAACAAGAAACAACCACACTAACCTGTACTTTCCATTTTAATCAAAAAAGGTGTAACAGGTATAAGCTGGGCATGGTGACACATGCCTTTAGTCCCAGTGCTCGGGAGGCTGAGGTAGGAGGAGCATTGTGAGTTCGAGGCCGGCTTGGGCCACAATGAGATCGCAAGGCTGGCCTGAGCTACATAGTGCAACCCTGTCTCAAAAAAACTAGGGCTGGGAGTTTGGCTCAGCAGCTTACGAGCATGCCTGACAGGTGTGAGATTGTGAGTTTGATCCCTGGTGCCACAAAAAAAAAAAAAAAAAAAAAGTTACATTCAGATATTTAAAGCATATTAAATTAACTCATAATTTAGAAAAGCATTTATTCAGTAGGTTATCTAAAAACACTTTTAACATTTAATCACTGACCAAAAAATCCCATTTAATTACTGACAAGTAAATTTACACTGGGTACATATTTTGTGATAGCTCCTAGGCTGTTTATGAGAGAAAAACAATTAATCAAAAATTATTTACAGGGGCCGGAGGTACAGCTCAGTGGCATAAGAACCTGCCTGGCAAGTGTAAAGTCCTGAGTTCGATTCCCAGCACAAAAAAAAATTATTTACAAGTTGGGCATGGTAGTGATTATACCTCTAATCCCAGCACTTCAGAGGGTGATGCAGGAGGATTGTCACAAGTTCAAGGCAGCCTGGACTACATGCCAAGACCCTGTCTCCAAGCAAAACAAAACAAAACAAAAACAAAAACAATAAAAAGCTGGGCATGGTGGTGCACACCTTTAATCCCAGCACTTGGGAGGCTGAGATAGGAGGAGCATTGTGAGTTCGAGGCCAGCTTGGGCTACATAGTGCGACCTTGCCTCAAAAACCTAGGGCCAGGAGTTTGGCTCGGTAGTTTAAGCACCTGTCTGGCAGGTGTGAGGTTGTGAGTTCTATCCCCTGGTGCCCCCCCCATAAAGAAAGAGAACAATAAAAAAATTATAGAGTCTAAATTACCAATGAGACAGACAAGAAAATGCCTTTTAAATCACATGGAATGTAAATATGATGTATTAATAAAAAATAAAAGAAAATGTGGTGTGGTAGCAGAGAGCATTGCTGGCTAGCAGTAGCAGCACTCATAAGATCTAAAGATTGGTCACCAAGGTCTACAGGGACCGAGTTATAGGGATAGGGTATTAAACAAAAATCCAACGACAGGAAAACAATGTGAAGGTGATGCACATAAGATGAATTCCAGGAACCACGGTGGTTAGAAAAAGAACCAGGTTTGCTTCTTGATTCCAGGACTGCCTATAACCCTGGCCTGGTGAACACATCATCTTAGAAAAAGCTGAGATCCTACTGAGGGAATAAACCAAGTGCAGCAGAGGCTGTGGGGTTGTGATCAGTGTCCAGCCTGGCAGCTGCAACCCAGGGCTCACCTGTCCTAATTCTCCTCCCACTTGGAGATGGAGCCCAACAAGGAAGATATTCCCAAGAAAGGGCCTCCTCAGATGAGGGCAGTCAGGAAAACACAAGCAGAGAATTACTCAAAGGGCAGTGACTGAGTTGGGACCATCAAGTCCGAGGGACAGAGAACAACAAAGGGTACCCTGCTGGTTGGGGATGCAGACAGGGATGTGTCCCAGAGAAGTAACATGTCTTTGCCAAGGTCACACAAGGACTCAGTGGAAAAACCAGAACTTCACAAGGGTGATGTTTACCTGCACATAGAAGAAAGTTCAACATAGTATTGGTGCAGAAAACAAAACTTTCTTCTTTTAAAACATAAAAAGAATCCTTTATTTAGGCAGTCCATGCTGACTCTAGACTTTCCACCAGATGGCAATGTCCATCTGTCTTTCTATTCCATCAGTCTTTCCCTCCCTCTTCTCTTCCTTTTTTTTCTCCTTCTCCTCCTTTTTTTCCTCCTTTCTTCCCTCTTCCTGTTTCTCTCCTCCTCTTCTGTCACATGGCCCAGAATTGCTATAGGATTACTAACTTGGTCCTGCTACCATGTGCATTTCACAAGGAAGAAAAGAAGAAATAGGGAGGGTAAAAGGGCCTGGGCAGCTCTGGATTCCATCTAGCATTTTGTCATACATGCACAAGCAAAACATAGTCTTTCTGTTTTTCTTAACTAGAAAGGCAGCACACTAAGATTCCTGTTTTGCCCATTACTTTTTTTCTCCTCCAGTATAATAGAACTTGACTTATCTAACAGTCACCTTCATGTAGATGATCATCTTGGCTGTTTATTGTCTTTATTTTTTTATTGCAGGGAATACTGCAGTAAACATTCTTATATACACACCAATTAATTTGTGCTATACCTTGAATGTGTCCTTTCCAAACAAAGTTCTAGTTTTAAGAGTGAGCCCTGTAAGAGGTGATTAGGCCACAAGGGTTTCTTCCTTGTTGATGAAATTAAGTCCCTTGTATTTTTTTTTTGTGGCACCAGGGATCGAACTCACAACCTAATGCCTGCCAGACAAGCGTTTAAGCCATTGAGCCAAACTCCGGGCCCTAGTTTTTTGAGGCAGGGTCGCACTATGTAGCTCAGGCTGGCCTTGTGCTTGCGTTGTAGCCCAAGTCGGCCTCGAACTCACAATGCTCCTCCTACCTCAGCCTCCCGAGTGCTGGGATTAAAGGCATGCGCCACCACGCCCGGTTTAAGGCCCTTTTAAAAAGTCTTGCACAGTGTTTGGCTAGTGTACTCTCTTATTTTTCTGCTTTTTGCCATTTGAGGATGCTCAGGAAGCCCCTCAAATGAGAGGCCTCGATCTTGGACTTCATAGCCTCTAGACGTGTGAGAAAATAAATTTCTATACTTTAGAAATCTCATATTCTGTTGTAGGAGCACAAAATGGACAAAGACAATATATGTGCAAGTATGCATATGTAGAGGATCAAGTCCCACAACTGGGATTGCTAAACTTAAAAGTTAGGCATACTTGTAATTTTGAAAAATATTGCCGAATTCCTTTTGATAGGGTTTACATGATTTTGTAGGTCTATTAGCAATGTATGAAAATACATACCAATACGCTTACCTCAATGTGTTGTCAGGTATTTGGGTTTTAGCCATTATAATACCTATGCAATTTTTTTTTTTTTTGCGGCCCCGGGGATCGAACTCACAGCCTCGCACCTGCCAGACAGGCACTTAAGCTGCTGAGCCAAACTCCTGGCCCTGGTTTTTTGAGGCAGGGTCGCACTATGTAGCTCAGGCCGGCCTTGCGCTCACGTTGTGGCCCAAGCTGGCCTCGAACCCACAACGCTCCGCCTACCTCAGCCTCCCGAGTGCTGGGATTAAAGGCGTGCGCCACCACGCCCGGCTCCTATGCAATTTTTTAAAAAATTTTTGTTTTGGGATTTCTGTTTGTTTTTTGAGACTACATCTCACCATATAGTTCAGGCTGGCCTCGAATTCATGGTGACCCTCCTGCCTCATCCTCCCGAATGCTGGGATTACAGGTGTGCATCACCACGCCCAGTTCATCTATGCAGTTTCAATTTGCATTTCGCTTATTATGAGTAAGGTAGCACATATTCATATGTAAAAAGGCAATTTATATTTCTTTTTCAATGAACCGTCTTTGTGTTTTCCTCATTTTCCATTGGGTTTTTGGTCATTTCCTCCCAATTTCAAAGATAAATTTGTACTTTAGGAGCCGTTATCTCAATGTAATATGAATACCAACCATTTTTCCTATTTTGCTTTTATCTATTGTGATTTTTGCCATGCATAAATTAAGGGTTCTTATATAGTTTAGTTTTCCAATCTTTTCTATTATGACTAGTGAATTTTGGGTCATAGAGGCAAATACTTTCTTCTCCATGCCCCCCTTAAGATTATAAAATTTGCTCGTGCTTTATTCAGTCTTTTTTCACATTTAAATTTTGGATTCATTTGCACCCCAATGAATTAACCACTAGACTTAAAAAAAAAAAAAAAAGCCAGAGTTGCAGGAATGCAGAGCGCAGTAAACAGCCCCAGGCAGCCTTACAGCACCGCGGAAGCGGAGCGCAGATAAGGACCGCTCCACGCTCGAACGCCAGCCAATCACAGAGCGCGATGCTGTAAGCGGAAGTTGGCCTGGCGGCGCGCGCGAGGAGAGGGGGCGGCGCGCGCGAGGAGAGGGGGCGGCGCGCGCGAGGAGAGGGGGCGGCGCGCGCGAGGAGAGGGGGCGGCGCGCGCGGAGATGCCTCGCGGCGGCCGCGCTTGCGGTCCAAAGGTAAACTGTGGGGCTGGAGTTGAAGCCATGCGGTTTTCTGCGACTCCAGGGATCAGCAGGCCGGCGCGTCCCGCCCGGTCGGGTCATCGTTGGGTGGGCCTCGTAGGGGAGGGGATGGGCGGGCACGGCCACAGGAGCAAGACGAAGGCCGAGACCAGTCGGTTTCCTTCCCAGTTGTGCGTAGACTTCCTACCCTGGGAAACACGGGGGTGGCAGCCACACGAAGTGATGAAGTGGACTTATGAATTTGGGAGTTGAATCTGGGACGAGTGTGTGAGATTTATCTACTGTCGCTAGTGTTTTATCTCTTTTTTACTTTGTCCACTGTGATAGCGGTGGACTTTGGAATGTCTCTGCCAGTCTTTGCCAAATATCGCAGTTGCTACACTTTCCCTCAAACTTTATCTGAATCGTTCTCTTCCTGACACGGTGCGGGAGAGATTTGGTGCGAAGTGTACCTGTCTGTGTCCTGCGCCCTCTGCAGTTTGTAGGCCTGGGATAGGTGTATGGGAACTGTTGCATAGGTGATAACATTTAGGTGATGGCACCTGTGTTTATGAGTGCATCCTTTTCATCAGTTGTGCAAGTTTTGGTGTGTGTCCTTTCTTTTTTTTTTTTTCCTCTTTTTTGCAGCACCGGGGAACGAACTCACAGCCTCAGGCCTGCCAGACATGCGCTTAAGCCACTGAGCCAAACTCCTGGCCCTAGTTTTTTGAGGCAGGGTCGCACAATGTAGCTTAGGCCAGCTTTGCGCTGGCGTTGTAGCCCAAGCCATCCTCGAACTCACAACGCTCCTCCTGCCTCAGCCCCCGGAGTGCTGGGATTAAAGGCATGCGCCACCTTGCCGGGCTTGTGTGTCCTTAGAGTTCTTGCGTACAAATATGTTTGTCTCATTATTCTCCAACTTTTTTTGTGGCACCGGGGATCGAACTCACATCCTCGCGCCTGCCAGACGAGCGCTTATTCTCCAAGTTTTAAACAGCACCTCCTTTCTCTACTTTTACTCAAAAGCTTCCTGAAAAAATAGTCCACATGTATTGGTTCAAGTTTCATAACATTATCATGCTTCCTCGTTTCTCACATACCATTGAATGTCAGACCACACCGTCAATTTTATAACTGATTTTAGGGACTTAAAAGAAACCACGGACATATCTATCAATTGTAAGACACATTCTAGTTTCAGAAATACTAAAATGTGGGATAAAAAGAAGTATATAAACTTTCTAAACCCAGAATAAGCAATTTAGTTGGTCATTGTGGCGTTTGACACATTTGCCACCTGCTTTTACTTCGTTTGGAGGGTCCCCAACGTTGGTGTCCTAATTTTCTCTCTGACAACTGGTCATTTACTTCTCTTTACTGGCTTCTGCCATGTTCTAATTTTTGACCTTGTGCTTCTTCTCTCTTTACAAGTTTGCTCTGAACAAATTTATACATCAGTATTAACTGTTACTGTCTGTAGAGATGACTTTCAGATCTTTATTTGACCTTTTCTTTGAGCTCACTTAAACTCAGTATGTCATGGAATCATCATTTTCTCACCCTTAATCCGTCAAGCCCTGACAGTTCTTCCTGATTTATGAATCTTTGTGGTTTGTTTTTGTTTTTTTGAGACAGGATCTCACTATGATAATTCAGGCTGGCCTTGAGCTTATGGCAGTCCTCCTGTCTCAGCTTCCCGAGTGCTCCGCCACACTTGGCTGGAATCTTAGTGATTTTGACATTTATTTCTGCCCTCTTCATTCTATCATTTCTGAAGTCTATTATTTTTTTCAACAGTAGCATTAGTGATTGTATGCTGTGTAACAGATTGCCTCAAAAGTAACTTAACAAATGTTTACTGTTGATGAGAGTAAGGAATCTGAGCATGGCTTGACTGTGTAGTTGTAGGTCAGCATCACCCACAAGATGGCAGTCAAGTAGAGGGTCATTGGAGCTGAAATATTTACTGTCAAGCCCACTTACATGGTTGTTGGCAATACTCAGTTCCTTGAGATTTCCATAAGGCAGCTTACGGCATGGTAGCTGGTTTTTCTATGACCAGGATGCAGAGTAACCAAGATAGGCCCTTCTGTCTTTTATAACCTAATCTCGGAAATGATAAAACACCATACAGCAGATTACCAGTCTGGTACAGTGTGTTAGGCCACTGTAAAAAAAGTGAATGACAAGTGGAGGGACTCATATGGTGATCTCAAAGGCTGGCTATCCTAATAGTTTTGCCGTCAGAATTTGTTTTTCGTTCTATCACCTTAGGTCAGGCTCAAGATACCCATACTTCATGGTTCAAGGTGTTTATGTGTGATACCAACTAACATGCTCCCATTACATCTTAGGAGGTGACTTTTCCTTAGGCATTACTTTTGTTATATGGCTACTACTCTGCGTAAACATTGTCCTATTAATTACATAATAAGTTACTTAAGACTTACCCTGTGCTAAGTGCTTTATGTGTATTTTAATTCTTTTAGCAATTCTGTTAGTCTCATGAATGATGAAACTGAGGTTCAGCAGAGAGGTTAAATATTGCCCAGCATCACGTAGCAGCTGAATGAAAGGGCTACTATTTAATACCTCGGTGGTCTACTTCAAAGTTTGCTTTTATTCATGTTCTGATAGTCTATTTATAGCTTTTCTTTTCTTTTTTTTTTTTTTGCGGCACCGGGGATTGAACTCACAACCTCGCGCCTGCCAGGGCAGGCACTTAAGGCACTGAGCCAAACTCCCAGCCCTGGTTTTTTGAGGCAGGGTCACACTATGTAGCTCAGGCGGCCTTGCGCTCACGTTGTAGCCCAAGCCGGCCTCGAACTCACAACGCTCCTCCTACCTCAGCCTCCCGAGTGCTGGGATTAAAGGTGTGCGCCACCACACCCGGCTGTATAGCTTTTCTTTTCTTGCAGCACCAGGGATCAAACTCACAACTTTGCGCCTGCCAGACAGGCGTGTAAGCCATTGAGCTAAACTCCTGGCCCATTTATAGCTTTCATTATATGATCACTGCCTCATTTCTTAACTTTATAGCTAAATTTATTATGTTCTAGATAAATTGGACTACTGTTACCATTCTTTCTTGCTGCTTGGTGTTTGCTATGTTCTTTGGAAAAATGCCATTTCTGTCATTTCTGCTTGCTCAAATCTTAGTCATTCATCAAGGCCCACCTCATGTCCCACCTTCTCGCTAATTATCCCATTTATGAGCATTCTTCTATATCTGTGTGGAATTTTATTTCTATCACAATTTCATGTCTGGTATTAGATTTATTTATGCCTGTACTGCTATTCCCTTCTAATATAAACATTGTAAGATTAGGGACTCTGTCTTTCCACCAGTTGAAAAGAAGAAAAGAAAGGGGAAAAAAAGAAAAGAAAACTCTTCATTTGCAGATTGGCTGTGTGTTGGGACACTCCTTCAAGTACTTACCCAGGCAGTTTACATTTCTACCTTAATTTTTTTTTTTTTTTGGTGGCACCAGGGATCAAACTCAGCCTCATGCCTGCCAGACAGGCGCTTAAGCCACTTGAACCAAACTCCCGGCCCTAGTTTTTTGAGGCAGGGTCGCACTGTGTAGCTCAGGCCAGCCTTGGGCTCACATTGTAGCCTAAGCCAGCCTCGAACTCACAACGCTCCACCTACCTCAGCCACCTGAGTGCTGGGATTAAAGGCGTGTGCCACCACGCCCGGCTTAATCTTTTTTTTTTTTTATTTAAAAATTTTTATTAGTACATATTTGTACATATTAGTACATACCTAATGATTACGTTCATTGTGGGAAGTTGATTCATATGCATAACATCTGAATTCTCCTTCTGACTTAACATTTACTTCCTGTTTGGGTGAAGCCTGAATATCAGCCAGAGGTGAAAGCTTGGGATGTTCTTAAGCTTTTTCTGAGTATACCAGGCATACCTATAGCCTTCCTTTAAATAAAAATTTGTGATTTTTTTATCTCCTTTCCCAGCTTGTTTCTTTCTAGGCATTTTATTCTGCGTTTATCTTGTCCTGACTATTGTCCTTGCTCTAGGCTGCTGTGCCCCATACTTATTCCTTTTTGACAAATACTGCCTGGAAAGCTGCCCATTCCTGGGAGTAATCCAGGTTGTATGAAGGAAGGCAAGCCCTTGTTCTGGTTCTTTAGGGAACTGCTGGACAAATCCATATAGACAACCACAATGTTTGAGAATAGGTCAGTGTTCTACTCAGCAGTGTCAACTCTACTGAAAGTGTGAGGTGCTATTTTCATGACTGCTGCCAAACTAGAGTTCAAGGAATGGTAGATAGGTAATTTAAAAATCATAGCATCCTCTTAATGGAGAGTGGCAACTTTTTTTTTTATTAGCCTTTCTCTGGTTTTTGTAGGTTTTTTTGGTACTAGGGATTGAACTCATAACCTTGCACCTGCCATGCAGGCACTTAGGCCACTGAGCTAAATCCCCAGCCCTATTTTTTTGAGATAGGATCTCACTATGCAGTTCAGGCTGGCCTTGTACTCATTTAGTAGCCTAGGCTGGTCTCAACCTCACAATGCTCCTCCTACCTCAGCCTCCCCGAGTGCTGGGATTAAAGGCGTGTGCCACCACGCCCGGCTTAGTTTTTGTGTTTTTGACCAGATTCGAGAATTTCTTCATTTTCTACTGAGAATGTGATTCCTTCCCTCTTTGACTTAGTTATTTTGAAGCTTGACTGGAAAAGAAATTAGAAAGTGATTTTTAGAGTTAACTTTTCCATTCTCTAAACACTTGTGTATATTCTTATTAACTCCTACTCTTACTCATATTTCTCTATACTACTGTGTATGTATGGTTTTAATTTTATTGTTCTTTTTGGTTTTTGTTTTTTTGAGACAGGATCTCACTGTGTACTTTCGGCTGGCCCTGATCTTGCTGTGTAGCCCAGGCTAGCCTTGAACCTGTGATTTTCTTACTACCTCCTAAGTGCTTGTATTCTGAGGATGTGCTACCATACCAATCTGTGGTTTATAGCTTTTTTTTGGTTTTCACTTTAATTTTAGCTTATCCACTGATTTTACTTTGTTTATTTTATTTTTTTGTGGACAGAGTTCCTGACTTATTTTTGTATTCTGTTTGTATTTTATATTTGTATTTTCTGTGCCTGAGCTATTACAAGTCTGTTTGTTGTTATTTGCTTTTAACCACTGAAATAGGTATATTTATTTGCGCAGGTTGAGAACTTCAGTGCCTTCAAGAGCCCTATTCATATTGATGATCTGGTATACTTGTGTATTTATTATGATACTCTTCCAAAGGATGGCAATAAACTGTCTTTCCTAAAAAATTGAGTATATTTTGACAGTTTTCCAATAGAAAGAAGTAAAGTGGCCCAAGAAAAGAGGTCTTTTCTCACCTGTGTGAAGATGTGACTGTATTGTGAATATGGTCTTTGGCTTTAGATCAGTCTCTGTTAGGATCCTGCACTGCAGGTCACCTCTTCTGATTTCTCTATTTGTAAAATATGATTAATACTACTCATTTCATCCTAAAGTATCTCATCTAGGATCTAGATGTGGAAATATGTGTGACTCATTTGCCACAGTGTGTGACCCTTACTGAGTCTTCAGTGAACTACAGTTAAATCATTCATGCTCATTTTCATTGTGGATGGTTTCAGTATAGTAGCATGCAGTAACAGAATTCTGTCTGAGATGGTTTGCAATTAAGGAAGAGATTTAATTGAAAGACTAACTTAATCAGGAGGCTGAGGCAGGAGGATTGTTGCAAGTTTGAGACCACCCTGGGCTACAAAGTGAACTCAAGGCCAGCCTGCACTGCATAGCAAGACCCTGTCTAAAAAAAAAAAAGACTAGCTTAGTATTTATTTATTTATTTTGGTACCGGGAATTGAACTCATAACCTTGCGTCAGCCAGGCAGGTGCTTAGGCCACTGAGCTAAATCCCTGGCAGTATTTTTTTTTTTAACTGTTTTTAATTTAAGAACTGCTGTATTTCGTTCAGACTTTCTTCTTAGGAAGGATAGTAAAGCTAGTATTGGGCCAGTAGGGTAAAGATTTAGTTAGAGGAGGGAACGAATTATATGCTTGACTGCATAGACTCTGAAGGAATCTTGATGATGTACTTGTTAGTTTGCTGCCTGATGGACTAAATCAGTGGCAGGTTGATGGATCGCTGTGCTTCTACTGCTGTTGCTGCTGCTTCTGCTGCTGGCACTCCTCTTTCTCTTCCTGGTTGGGGATTGAATCCAGGACTTTGCTCATGCTAAGAAGGTATGCTTCCCTTAAGCTGTAACTCTAGCCTCAGCTTCTTAATAATGAGGAAACAGGAAAACGAAAGAACTAAGGAGAACTTATTATTCACTTTTTTTATTTTTTATTTTTGCGGCACCAGGGGTTGAACTCAACCTTGCGCCTGGCAGACAAGTGCTTAAGCCACTGAGCCAAACTCCCAGCCCTGGTGTTTTGAGGCAGGGTCGCACTATGTAGCTCAGGTCGGCCTTGCGCTTGCGTTCTAGCCCAAGCTGGCCTCGAACTCAAAACGCTCCTCCTACCTCAGCCTCCCGAGTCCTGGGATTAAAGGTGTGCGCCACCACACCCGGCTTTATTATTTACTTTTGAGTGGGGAATGATTAATAAAGCAAAACCAGACCCAGGCTGTGCTATATTAGCCATTGTCATTCATTTTGGTCTTTTAAATTTCCTCATGATTGAGATCAAGAAGAGTTTGAGCGTATGCTTGTGGGGGTGGGAGTATTTGTAAAGAAGGCTGGTGTGGGAAGTTGGTTTGTAGCATAATTTTCATTTGAAAAAAAAGTTTTTTTTTTTTTTTGGTACTGGGGATTGAACTCACAACCTCAAGACTGCCAGGCAGGTGCTTACGCCACTGAACTAAATCCCCAGCCCTGTTTTTTGAGACAGGATCTCACTATGCTATTCAGGCTGGTATGAACTCACAGCAATCCTTCTACCTCAGGCCTCCTGAATGCTGCGATTAAAGGTGTGCGCCACCATGCCTGACTTGAAAGAAAAGTTTTAAACTAATGGTAGTACAGGCCTAGTAGAAAATAATTCTGCTGTTTTTCTCTAAGTGTTGAAAGAAATATACCTAACACTGTTACATTAAGAAATAAGAAACTGTGGATTGTTGAGAAAAATGAAACCAAAGAGGGCCAAATTGCCTGATATTAGGATTCCAGCATCAAAATTTTTTCAATTAACTACACTAAATTAGGGCGTCTAGTTCCAGTGGTAGAGCTCTTGCCTAGCATGTATAAAGCCCCAAGTTTTTTTTTTTTTTTTTTTTGCGGAACCAAGGATTGAACTTATAACCTCGCACCTGCCAGGGCAGGCGCTTAAGCCACTGAGCCAAACTCCTGGCCCTGGTATTTTGAGACAGGGTCGCACTATGTAGCTCAGGTCGACCTTGCGCTCGCGTTGTAGCCCAAGCCGGCCTTGAACTCACAACGCTCCTCCTACCTCAGCCTCCCGAGTGCTGGGATTAAAGGCGTGCGCCACCATGCCCGGCTCTAAAGCCCCAAGTTTAATCCTTCATACCACAGGAAAACAAACAACAAAAACTAAAAATATAGTGAATTAGTTGGGTTATTTAAACATTGGTTAGGTGTACATAGCTACCACAACTAGGTCTCCACCATGGCAAAAAAACAAAACAAAAAAACAAAAAAACCCAAGAACAAACAAGACAAAAACAAAAAAACTATTTTGAATTACTCAGGGTTGTTTAAACATTGCTTAGCTGCTTGTCAATACCAAAACTAGGTAATTGTTTTACTGCAGGCCCAAGCAGAATCACATACTTCACGTGCTACTACTTTGTTTTATTTTATTTTATTTTTTTTTTGCGGCACCGGGGATTGAACTCACAACCTCACACCTGCCAGGGCAGGCGCTTAAGGCACTGAACCAAACTCCCAGCCCTGGTTTTTTTGAGGCAGAGTCGCACTATGTAGCTCAGGCCGGCCTTGTGCTCGCGTTGTAGCCCAAGCCGGCCTCGAACTCACAACGCTCCTCCTACCTCAGCCTCCGGAGTGCTGGGATTAAAGGCGTGCGCCACCACGCCCGGCTAACTACTTTGGATATGGTAAACTTCAATTTCAGATTATATAAAGACTATATAAAATGTGATAATATTCTTTGAGGGCAAATGAAGAAGTGAATTTAAACTGTTAGATCATTCCAGACCTTTATGATTGAACATTTTAAAACATTGGAAGGGTTTTGTCTTCCCTGAAACTTTTCCTGGAAGACAAAAGATAATCTGTGGTAGTGTAGATTGGGCCCGCATTTTGGAGTAATGACTTAGGTTGCTTACAGATTTATTCAGCATATATTGAAACTCTTTATTTAGAAAATAGTGGATAAACTAATAAATGCTATAAGCTAGAAGTTTTAGTATTTGTCAGATGTAGAATGTAAGTTAGAAGTCCTGGTCAGGAAACCTGAAAATAATATCCTATACTCTACTAATGAAAGTGCACATGATTAATTTCCAAATGAATGATTCAAAGAAGGTCAGAGGGTAGTAGTAATATAGAAGACATCTAGAGGGACCCATTGGAATAAGCTTGAAGAGTTGAAAAGGCAGCAGTCTGGCAAAAAACAAGGTGTGAGCATATGAATGTTTTCTTAAAATATTTCCTATGATAACTGTTTGTTCTGTGATTTCTTCTGGTTTAGTCCTTGTTCCTGAAATGATTTTAAATTTTATTCTACTTTAAATGCTGTCACCTCATTTTTAAGATTTGTACCTGAATGTTTTGTTTTCAAATAGTAGGCTACTGGTACATTGTTTTGTGCCTCTGTTATGCTTTGTGTGTTGGAATGTTATTCTACTCCTTATTTGTTTTTCTCCCAATAATACAGTAACTGTGGGATTTGCCTTTGATACTTTTCTGTTATTTTTTTTTTTTTTTTTTTTTTTTTTTTTTTTTTTTTTTGCGGCACCGGGGATTGAACTCACAGCCTCGCACCTACCAGGGCAGGCGCTTAAGCCACTGAGCCAAATTCCCGGCCCTGGTTTTTTTGAGGCAGGGTCGCACTATGTAGCTCAGGCTGGCCTTGCGCTCACGTTGTAGCCCAAGCCGGCCTCGAACTCACAACGCTCCGCCTACCTCAGCCTCCCGAGTGCTGGGATTAAAGGCGTGCGCCACCACGCCCGGCTTTTTCTGTTATTTTGATGTCATAGTTTCTCTGCAAATTTAAGAGACAAGATTCAGGATAGCTTTTTCTCCATTGTATTTTCTTATAGTTTCCAAAAGCATGGTCACTCACTTACTTGTTATGTAGATGTTTCCTGTGTTTTTTGTATTTTTGGTTTTGATACCTAGTTGTTCTATCTTTATATAAAGATTCAGACTTCAAAAACTATGCCATTACTGCTGCCATTATAGAATTTCCTGATTGTTGTCATCTTTATGTTTAATAAAGTTGATTTTTTTTCTTTAAAAACTTCACAGAGGAAAAGGAATTGGGATACGGAGTACCCATCCTTTCTAGAAGAGAGGCCACTGCAATCCCAAAGAACAGATCTCAGGACAGTGGGAGCAGCTGCCTCCCTCTCTGAAGCTTGGCTCAAGTGTGGAGAAGGATTTCAGGTTACTTCTGGGAGTCAGGTAAAGGAGCCATAAAATTGTTTTCCCTGAATGCACATAGATAAAACCTAAAATTCCTGAGGCGATTGTAATTACATTTCTTTGAAATTCTATTTCTTATTTTCTTTCAGAACATTATGATTGGTGTAATGTTTCTCATTCCTTGAATTCTTTTAATAAATGTGGCAAATTAGTATTCACTTCTTTATGCCATATAGAAGAACCTTTCTACTTTATTGTAAATGAAGGATGTATACTGAGAATATTCTCAGGAAGTGAAACCATTGAGCATACTATTTTTTTTAAAGCAATATATATATATGAAATGTTTATATATTTAGAATCTTTGGGCAATGAAATTCTAATTAATTTTTGTAAATGTGGTAACTTACAGAGGAATGCTGTTTTAAACTCTAATGAATGTGAGTACAGGAAGTAATGAGGATTTCATAAGTGCTCAGAGTCATATATACAGTTATTAACACTGAATGTTTTGATCAATTGGCTTTCTGTTTAGAACCTGGAAAAATGTAAAAATAAGTTTACAAGTATATAAGGAGTATGTGTTTGGGGAACACTTACATTGGCAAGTATAAATAAAGGAGTCAGGTGTGGTACTGCATGCCTGTAATTCCAGCATTCAAGAGGCTGAGGCAGGAGGATCACTAAGTTCAAGGTCAGCCTGGCTACATAATGAGCTCAAGGACAGCCTGAGCTACCCTGTCTCAAGAAAAGAAAAGAAAAGGGGGAAAAAAAAGTAAAGGAAACCAGGAATATGTTAAGGAGAATATAGTTTAATACTAAATATTTTGTAAAATATTATTGGTAAATTATTATTATTTTCCTTGCAGTCATTAACAAGTGAAAAGGCAGCTACTGCAGGAAAGCACCTTGAATTTTCTCCAAGACCGAGAAAAGGTAGTAATACTTGATTTCTTGACAGATGTAATGTGTGTATTTTATTAGCTTTTTTGAAGTTACTTGTATAGTTTGAGGAGATTGTATTCATAGTTAACATAATGTAACATAGTGACATCAAAATAATGTAAAAATATTTTTGAGAATGCTTTCTTTCATCTCTGTTACTGTCTACTCCATTCTTCCTGTCCCCTGTGGGTAATTATTAGCATTTTTTGTGTGTCATTACTGAATTCACTTTTATCATAGAACCTAGTAGATTAGTTCAGGCTCATAACTCCAGGGCTTAACAAAAATGGCCCTTGGTTTGACCATTAGCACTGAGAAAAAAATGCATTTGTAAAATAAATTTATGACCTATGCTTTAGGAATTGTATTACTTTAGGCTATGAAATTCTTACCTGGTAAATTTGTTAGGGAAGCTTTCTAGCTACAAATAATGGGAAACTGTCTAAACACTAAGGATTGGATTTATCTTCTACAACAAAACTTTCAGAGAGCACTGCTCATTCTGAGCTATGCAATCTTAGTATGGTGGTAGCTGTCATGCATTGAGTAGCTGAATTCTCCAGGTTGAATTCTCTGGAAGAGACGGGTGCTAAGGATTTTTGGCAAGTAAACTTTGCCTTTCTTTGTGAAGAAATAATCTTTTCCAGGACTTCTATTTTTGGCCAGAACCTTTACATAGAGTAACCTCTACTAGTGAAATTAGGGATTTTTTACACTGGTATGTTGCTGCTAATGAAGTTTGGGTTAGTAGTAGTGGAAAAAATTGTGCACTGTCAGTCAGATACCCTGTGGGTGTGAAAGAATAATGGGGACTTGTGACTGATGAATCTCACTGTATCCTGACTCTAATCTTGGGGAAATAGGCTAACCACTGTGAGCATCGCTTTCTGCATCTGGATGGGAATAATAGCATGTGCTTCACTGGTTATTATGAATATGGTGACAATTAAAGTGGTTCAAATGCTTACAGTTAGTGGATGTTCAATTGATGGCAATAGTTGATATCATCTCTGTCAGCCAAAAGAACTACAGTATGGGAGAGCCTGCCCAAAGTTCTTCTGTGGAGCAGAGTAACTTTTTGTGAGTAAGAAACTAAACATTCTAAGCCATATTATTATTTTATTAACACTTAAGAGGGTCCTTTTCTATGCAAACGAATGAAATACCCCAAAATGTTTCTTTTTTTTTTTTCTTTGCGGCACCGGGGATTGAACTCACAACCTCGTGCCTGCCAGGGCAGGCGCTTAAGGCACTGAGCCAAACTCCCAGCCCTGGTTTTTGAGGCAGGGTCGCACTATGTAGCTCAGGCCGGCCTTGTGCTTGCGTTGTAGCCCAAGCCGGCCTCGAACTCACAACGCTCCTCCTACCTCAGCCTCCCGAGTGCTGGGATTAAAGGCGTGTGCCACCACGCCCGGCTTCCCCAAAATGTTTCTTGAAAATTCATAAAACACTGTCTTGTAGAAGAAGCTGGCGTAAATCTTTTTGTAATATGATAATCTTCTGATGGAGCTACAGAATTTTACTTTTCTTCTTAGAGGTGCCAAATACTGTGACATTTAGAGATCAATTTAATTCTGACTTTAAAAAATTTGATTTTTTTTTTTTTTTTTTGCGGCACCGAGGATTGAACTCACAACCTCGCGCCTGCCAGGGCAGGCGCTTAAGGCACTGAGCCTAACTCCCGGCCCTGGATTTTTTGAGGCAGGGTCGCACTATGTAGCTCAGGCCGGCCTTGTGCTCGCGTTGTAGCCCAAGCTGGCCTCGAACTCACAACGCCCCTCCTACCTCAGCCTCCCGAGTGCTGGGATTAAAGGCGTGCGCCACCACGCCCGGCCAAAAAATTTGATTTTAATATATGAGGAAACTGTCTTTTCCTTAAACAAATTGGTTTTTATCTTTTTCTAGAGTTTTAAAAAACATACTGTTTAGCTTTAGATTAAAATTAATCTTTAATTTTTTTTGGTACCAGGTATCAAACTCATGACCTTACACTTATTAGGCAAGCACTTGAGCCACTGAGCTAAATCCCTGGCCCAAGAGAGACATTTTAAATAAGTTACTATCTTGTATTTAACTACAAAAGAAACTTTTGGGATGATTTCTCCATGCCAGTCCACAGCTGGCACAATTGCTGTACTTTCAACTTTATAGAATGATCAGTTTGTTTTCAGTAAAGCTTGTACCAACGTATAATTACTCCCTAGTATATGCAGAAAGTATTGTTAATTATTTAATAAGGGGCTACTAATAAGAAAAAGGAGGTATGGTATTTCTAGAACTGGTTTGCATTTAGAACAGTAATTCCTTGAGCCAGGTGTGATGGCATGCTATAATCCCAGCACTCAGGAAGCTGAGGCAGGGGGAGGCCAGCCTGGGCCCCTTCATGGGTTCAAGGCCAGCCAACACTATATAGCCAGATCTCATCTCAAACAAAGAAACAAACAAACCTCCCAAATCAAAAAACAAAACAAAACAAAACAAAAAGAACAGTAGCTCCTAAAGTATTTAAGATAGGCAATTGATAAAAATTCCCAGGTAAAAATTTAATACCACATTTAAAGTGAGGAAGTACTATTTTTATGAGAGCTAGGGAGTAGAATTGGGGGATGTACTTTTGCAAAGTTTGCATAAGGTCAGATGCTTGTCTCCATGTCTTTGTTTCCTCATCTGTAAAGTATTGATAAAAGAGAGCTGAAAAGGGGAGTTAATAAAGGAGATGGAAAGGGATAAGAGAAGGTAGCACATGAATGTTGGCAAGGATCTTGCCAGAGGCTCAAGGAAGAAAAAGATAAATACTTAAGATGGAGAGAGTCTGGAACATTTGTAGATAGTGATTTTCTTTAAAAGGCAGGACTTTATTTTGGTACCAAGGAGTGAACTCACAACCTCCTGCTTGCCAGGCAGGAACTTACTCTGCTGAGCCAAATCCCTGGCCCTAAGGCAGGACTTTCAAAAAAAAGAAAGAAAAATGTATTTACCAAGCAAAATGAAAGGGGAAAGAAAAAAAGGATTTTGTGTTTGTTTAGTACCCACCTCCCAAAATACACTGTAAAGTATTTTGTCAAAAATGTTTGTCAGAAATCTCCTGTCCGCTGAAGGCATTATTAGGATTTCATTATTCATTGGTCTTCTCTTCTTCCCATTGGATCATTGGCTTCTTAAGGAGAGATTCCGCTCCTGCTCATCTGTATGTCCCAAATGTATTTGTTTCTATGGACTGCCATAATAAAGTACACAAATTGGGTGGCTTAATTAATAAAAACTTACTGTCTCAGTCTTGGAGACCAGATATCCAAAATAATGGCATTGGTGGGATTGATTGCTTTTGAGGGCTATGAGGAAAGGACCTTGTGCTTAACAGGCAGGCACTGTGTCACTGAGCTATCTCCCTGGCCCAGAGATAACTATTACAGAAATAAAGTGCTGTTTAACCATGCCTTTCTATTTGTTTTCATTAGATCATCAATTCTAAGTATATGTCTTTCTGTTTATTCTAGTTTTCTCTTTATGGTCTTTTGAGGTTTTTAAAAGAGTTTCTTCACTTAAGTTTACATGTCTTAGTTTCTTCTAGATGTTTTACATTTCTTACCTTTTTAAAATTTTGTTTCTGAATGTTTTGAACCTCATTTTTATTCAAGTTTCTTATTATTGTTAGTATTTTCAGTGGACTTCTTTAATTTTCCATGAATTAATTTCTATAGATTATGATATTTCTTTTATTTGTTAAAACTTTATATGAATCTGCTTTGTGTCTAATAAAAAAGTTCACTACATACAGAAGTTTGTTTTTTTTTTTTTTTTTTTTGCGGCACCGGGGCTTGAACTCACAACCTCGTGCCTGCCAGGGCAGGCGCTTAAGGCACTGAGCCAAACCTCCGGCCCTGGTTTTTTTTTGAGGCAGGGTCGCACTATGTAGCTCAGGCCGGCCTTGCGCTCGTGTCGTAGCCCAAGCCGGCCTCGAACTTACAACACTCCGCCTACCTCAGCCTCCCGAGTGCTGGGATTAAAGGCGTGCGCCACCACGCCTGGCCAGAAGTTTGTTCTTAAGTATTTAAAGCACTCACTGCTATCAGGGCTTTTGGCATGGCCAAGGAAGCACACAAAATGTTTCTGGTATTCGTATGTATTGGTTTTGTGGTTTGCTTAGTGTTCTTTTTTTCTTTCAGTTTCATTAAATAGTCTAGGAAATTGTAGTTCTGTAGTCATTATTTCAAGTCTTATTTTTCCAGTTCTCTTTTGTGCCCATGTCATTTTTTTTCCCTTTTGTAATTTAACTAGTTCTACTTCTTTTTCTTCCTGTAATTTGGCTTTAGAGAATTGTCGCCAGATAGTACGTGGAAGATTAGGTAAAAAAATTGATTGCCGGGCACGTGGTGGTGCACGCAGGTGGTGCACGCCTGTAATCCCAGCACTCAGGAGGCTGAGGCAGGAGGATCATTGTGAGTTCAAGACCAACCTGGGCTGCAAAGTGAGTTCAAGGACAGCTTTGAACTCACTGCATAGTGAGACTCTGTCTCAAAAAAATAGGGCCGAGGATTTAGCTCAGCTGCATAAGTGTCTGCCTGGCAGGTGTGAGGTTGTGAGTTTGACCCCTGGTATCAAAAAAAAAAATTGGACACGTGATACGGTTTTCACTATCGTTAGAGTTGTGTATTTTTGTGACTTTGGCAAATATGCATAAAGTCTCATTCTGGTAAATGAACATATCCACTGATGATAATTTATGTGTTTTCTTTTTCTCCAACAGAAGCTATCACCTATAAGAGTGCCACTGAGCTTACACATATAACATGGAGTTCCAGTGGAAGTGATCTGTCAGATGAAGATAAGCTACTTTCTAAATCACAAAAAAATAATGGATGTGGCTCTAGAATAGACAGGTTTTGTAACAGGAATATTTTAGGTCCAGAAGATGGGGACAGTGAAGGTAAATTACTAATTTTGTAAGAAATCTAATTTTGTTTAAATACTGGGTTCAATATTGGGAAAAACTCACATCCCTTTTATGTATTTGTAATTGACTGTGTGCATTTCTGAGTTCCAGCCTCATTGCCATACACTTTAGAAAAATTTTCTCAGTATTTTTCACAACTATAACAGAGTCATTACTGATACTATTTTTACTGTTTTTTTAAATTTTATTTTAAAGCTAATAAAATCCAACAAAACAAAACAGAACAAAGTCAATCAAAACAAAGTGGTAGGATTGGTACAGAACTTTAAAGCAGGATACTAGGAAAACAATAGCTACTATATTCTGCAACTGCATATTATAGGTTTTTTTTTTTTTTTTTTTTGTGGCACCAGGGATCAAACTCACAACCTTGTGCCTGCCAGGCAGGCGCTTAAGTCACTGAGTCAAACTCCCAGCCCACAATAGCTACTATAGTATGTCTTGTTATCTTTACAATAGTTGTCCATTCCATCAGGTATAGCAAAATCAAACTAAAAACAAAACAACCAATCAAAACAGAATATTGAATAAAGCAAAACAATGAGAACAATTTTGGGCCTCAAAGACAAGATAGAAGGGAATCCCCCATATTTGCTGCATTGCATACTGTCATCCTCCCAGGAGATGCTCAGACTGCTGGCCCCAGGCCTGCAAAATCAACCAAACTAAGCTTTATGTACCTTAGATGCTATCAACTTAGCCGGTCCTCCGAACCAGCAGGTTGTTTACCGGGGTGTGTGTGTGTGTGTGTGTGTGTGTGTGTTGATTCTCAACCTGTGTGTTGGTAGGCTCACAGGATTTGCTGACTTTTCTCTTCCTGGAACCCATTGTGCTGCTTACAAGGAAGGCTGGCTAGTTGTCTTCTGGTTGGATCCTCCCTGACCCAGCATGGCAGGTTCTTGGGAGGCACTGATCTTTTTCTAGTACTTTTATTGTTAACAGCTTAGGCTGAGACTTGTTAGAATTGGTTGAAATTCCATTTTCGGTCTCTTCGGTGCCAAAGCCAGTGCTTGCGGTTCCCACATAGTGCTACACCCCAGCCACATAGTGCCACACCCGTGCTGCTTTCTTAGAAATTTGTTATTAAATACTGTGACAGCCAACAGTGTGGTGGAAGTGTAACTTATTAACAAGTTGCTATGCAGATGACATTTTATATTGTATCGTGTTTTAGACAGTTTAAAACAGTTTGTCAACCTTGACATTCTTGCCGTTTGCTGTGGGGAGAACTTTCCTCTGGATCCTATATGGGATGTTTTGCAGTTTTCCTGGCCTCTATCTGCTAGATCACAGTAGTACCCCCAACTCTAGTTTTAACACTCCAGGATATTTCTAGATGTCACCAGAGGTCCTTGAAGGACAAAATTCACCTCCAGTTGATAATACATATGTATTATTATGGAAAGCATATCCTTTTCTAAATTTTAAAAATACTTGGAGTATTTAAAAGTATTAATACTTTCAAAATAAATTTGTAACTTTTAACTCTGATTGTTCATGTTAGTTACTCAGTCTAGGTAAAATTTGGACAGAGAGCCTCTCAGGAGAGTGGTTAAATTCTTGTGACCACTTTGTAACTACCACTGACATTTTAGTAGGTATTGGGTGAAATGGTATTAAGTTTATACATAAGCTAATAATGCTTATGTTATTATTTTAATCATATAAGTTGAAATACAGTGCAGTATAAGTCTTGGTTTGTCCTCACATGTCTCAGAACACAATTTCAATATTAAAAATTCTTTTGAAAAATATATGGCATGTGAATTATTCTCAATAAAACTTGTATTAAATAAAAACTATGTTGCTCTCTTCTATTAAGAAATATTCCACAGCAGGGTGTGGTAGCACATGCCTTTAATCCCAGCACTTGGGAAGCTGAGGCAGGAGGTTCATTGTGAGTTCAAGACCAACCTGGGCTACAAAGTGAGTTCAAGCCCAGCCTGAACTGCACAGTGAGACCCCGTCTTAAATAGGGCCGGGGATTTAGCTCAGTGGCATAAGTGCCTGTCTGGCAGGTGTGAGGTTGTGAATTCGATCTCTGGTACCAAAAAAAAAAAAAAAAAAGACGTATTCTGCAGTTTCCAAAGCTGGTTTTAAATGAAAAGATGCTTTGGTCTATTTACCTTAACATGAAGTAACAAATTGTTGACTTCTTTTTCAAAGTTGATTCTTAGAGAACAAGTGAATGATCCCTTAGAATACATGTAATCATGATTACAACTTCTGGATTGGCTTTTCCTCTCTCCCCTGCTCTGCTTCTTTCTAGCCCCCTACCTACTTCTTTTTTCCTTTTTACATTTAATGAGTGACAATTGTTACCATTTATCAAGATTGGTTTTATCTATGTTATTTTCTTTAAAATTTACTATGTCCTGTGAGCTAAATATCCTCATTTTACAGAAGAAAACTGAGACTTAGAAAAGTTGGTTTATTTGCTTAGTCACATACTTAATAAGTGTGCCAGTTGATATTAAAATCCAAGGATGTCTAGTTTCAGTGATGTGTGGTGGCAACAAACCTACTTCATAGTAGAATTATATTTAAAAACAGTATTTTTAGACATCCTTGCAGAATTGGAGTCTCTTGGGTGAAGACCCAGAATTAGGGTTAAGAAGGAAAATCCTAGCCAGGCGTGGGGGTGCACGCCTTTAATCCCAGCACTTGGGAGGCCGAAGTAGGAGGAGCGTTGTGAGTTCGAGGCCAGCTTGAGCTACAGTGTGAGCGCAAGGCTGGCCTGAGCTACATAGTGTGACCCTGCCTCAAAAAACTGGGGCTGGGAGTTTGGCTCAATGGCTTAAGCACCTGTCTGGCAGGCGCAAAGTAAAAAAGAAGAAGGAAAATCTTAGTGGGCTTGGTGGTGCACTCCTGAAATTCCAGTACTCTGGAGATTGAGGCTGGAGGATCACTGGGAGTTCCAGTCCAGCCTGGGTTACATAATGAGTTCAAGGCCAGCCTGAGCTACATAGTGAACTCCTGCCTCAAAAAGACAAAACCAAACCAAAACAAAAATCCCCCAAAACAAACAAAAATCAAAACCAAACTACGTTAAAGTTGTCAAAATTCTTTTCTGTTAAGTATTTTCCTCCTCTCTAGTTGATTTGTATATACTTTAGTAAAATCTTTTAAGTTTTTGGAGACCCCATTTCCTCGTGTGTAAAATGTATACTTTAACAGCAGTTGTTGTCTTGCTTCATAAAAGTATTATGCCAATGAAATTCTCATCTTGTCTGTAGTATATAATTTTGTAGCACTTACTACTACATTGTGATGTTATTTATCCGTGGGTTACTGCAGGATAGCAATGGTGCTGTTTTCTCTTTTGTATTTGTCTATCTTTTAATGTAAGTGTCTAGATTGGTATAATGGGCCCTTAGTAGGCACTTTATTGGGTGGATGAATGAACGAGTGCTACATAGTGTGCAGTGCTGGCAGCAGCTCTGAGGGCACATGTACTTCTTTGACTCTCCTTGGCTTTATGCTGTGTTGATTCAGGAATTGGAGTATTTCTCATGCATTCCCCTGCCTGGTTCCATGACTAAATGTGAAGTTAGATGTGAGAAGTAAATGCCATTGTGTGTCTGGTTCTCTCAGTAGTGGTCTAACCTCCAGTGTTTTATAATCATTATAGTGGACTTTTTTTTTTTTTGGTACTGGGGATGGAACTCACAACCTTGTGCTTGCCAGGTAGGCGCTTTTGCCGCTGAGCTATATCCCCAGCCCCATAGTGGACTATTATTGTGTTTTCTGGAACAGCAATATCAGATTAAAAAAACTATGTTCTTTTATTCATATTTTAGCTTTAGCTTAATTTTTTTCTATTTAAAAAATTTAAATTCCTTTCAAATCAAACATTAGTACCTTTTTTTCACTTTACTGCTATTTCACTTTACTGCAAGTGAAATTATTACTGTCAAACCTCTGAAAGTAGGACCATGATATCTTAGCCTTCTGAATTGCAGAAGTGGCTTTTAGGAAGTACTTGTGTTTTATGTCCTAGGAGAGGTTTACATTATGTATCATACGTCGGAGAGTAATAACTAATTTCGTTTATTTGAGTGTAGCAAATTAGAATCAGTGCATTTGGTTATTTAATGTATAAAAATAATTTAGCTTTACTGAATTAAACTTCTATGACTAATGGTTTTCTTACTGATAAAAGAATTCTGTAAAAAATTTATTGGGTGAAGACATTTGGAAAAATCCTTTGTAATAAAGGACTGTTTAAATATAAGCTGTGGTTCAACTATGTAATGGAATACTAAGTTGTAGAAAAGAATGAGAATATAGTGATAAATAAAAACACTTGATTATCTTAATTGAAAAAATCAAGATGTATAAGAAAAGGAAAAATAATATAAATCTTACTTTTAAATATATTGGAGAAGCTATAAGGATTTAAAAAAATGACTAGTTAATTTAGAACTGAGGTATGAGTTGGAAGGAACTAGAGATAATGAGAAGGATTATACTTTTTCCTGTCATTTTAAAAAATCCTCCAGCAATGTAGATACGGTAACTACTGAGAACAAAATACAGATTTTAAAAAGTATGAGGGATATAAATTAAGTTAAAAATTGTATTTTTTAGATGAATTACATTTTATTGATTGGGAGATCGACAGTGACAGGGAAGATGCTAGTGAATGTAATGAATGTGAAGATGGCGATGGTGCTGTGGAAATCTCAGATTGTGCTTCTTGTGCGAGTAGTCATTCTTGGACAAGCGATGAGAAGGTATCTGAGCTTCCTAAGGTAAGAACTAGTTATTTAAAACACATTTATTATTGTCTATCACATTTTAAAATTCTAATCATTTGGTGTTCCTGTACCTGCCCCCTGCCCCCTTCTCAGGGTCGACCACTTTTGTCTCTCAGTGTATTCTTTTATTTTTAACCACCTTATCTCTAAATAACATGCTTGTGCTGTATTTATAAACATGGATAAATACTGACCTCCCTTTTTTCTTTTTCTTTTTTTTTTGGTCTTTTTTGAGGCTGGATTTCACTATATGGTTCAGGCTGGCCTTGAACACATTTTGTAGCCCAGGCTGGCCTCAAACTTGCAGTGATCCTGCTGCCTCAGCCTCCCAAGTGCTGGGATTACAGGTGGTTGCCTCTGTGCCCAGCTAAATACTGAATTCTTTTGTTGCCCACTCGACAGCCCCAATTATATACTGAACATGGATTTTTCTTCTATTCTCCCAGTACAGATATGTTAAGGTTTGTTTAGATTATTAAACATTTATGTAATAGTGAATCAGTAATACTGATAACCAGGACAACTATTAATCACTATTTTCTTTAAAACTTTTTGTTTTCCTTAGTGATTATTTTGATTTTTTATTTATCTAGTTTTACTTACTACTTGTAGCATCCTAATTTTTCACCAGTGTTTAACTGTTGTTAAACTTCTCAGACAAAGTAGGTATTCTATCAGTTTCATTTTCTTGGAACATTCTTGCTCTTAACCTTGTTGCCACTCCAATTT
>RJWM01026980.1:0-27407 GCA_004363535.1 Dasyprocta punctata | reverse complement strand
AAGAGAGCTACCAAGAGAAAGGGAAGATTAAAAAAAAAAAAAAAAGCCTGCTCTATACCTACCTAGTGATGTGGTTTGCAAACAGTAAAATAGAGACAATTCAATTACTGAGATGTGAGGAATCTAAAATAAGAGAAAGCAATTATGCCTCCCATGATCACAGAATAAATCAATTTTAATGTCACATAAACTAACCCATGATTGCTGAATCCAAGGCTCTATCTAACCAGACCATTCTCCTTTAAGGAATCCCATTTCCAAAAAGGAGGTGCCCCAGAAAAATAAAACCCCACCTGTTTGTGCAAGGCAAATCATAGGCTGAGGGGTAAACAAAGTTCATTCTTATCAAAGAGAATGGGAAAGACTACTAAATAAAAAAGAATCATTTCATTCAGCCAACATAAAGGATCCCAGAGAGAGTAATGGTCTCCAAGGCTAAATGTCTTCAAGTCTAGAGTCTGTTACCTACAAAAACCCTTGAGTAGTTCCTTTTTGTTACACAGAATATAAATCATGCAAACATCTGGTCTAGATAAAAATGTAAGCAGGCTGTCCTCCACTACTGGCAACTCATTCGCATTTCAAAACCTTTCTTATTCCTCTCCCTCTGTTACAAAGTGTAGTAAGTGTATAGGGGACAGGGATGACTATAAAATAATCAGAAGCTGGGTGTGGTGGTGCACACCTTTAATCCCAGCACTCGGGAGGCTGAGGCAGGAGGATCATTGTGAGTTTGAGACCAGCCTGAGCTACAAAGTGAGTTCAAGACCAGTAGTAGGACAACACACCCTGTCTGTCATTGCACAAGGTAATGATTTTTATCAGAGAACTAAGTAAAAAACAAAACAAAAGAATTTTTAAAAATGCAGAATCACATGCTAAAAACTTTTGTTGAAAACATATTTGGACATTATATCATTCATGTGTGACAATAATACTAAAAGAATCACAATATTGTATCTGGAAAAGATGATATTAAAAGTTATGTTTAGCCGGGCCCAGTAGTACACACCTTTAATCCCAGCACTTGGGAGGCTGAGGCCGGATTGTTGTGAGTTCGAGTGTAGCCTGGACTACAAAGTGAGTTCAAGGCCAGCCTGAACTGCATAGTGAGATCCTGTCTCAAAAAAATAGGGCCAGGGATTTAGCTCAGCAGTGTAAGCACCTGCCAGGCAGGCAGGAGGTTGTGAGTTCAATTCCTGATACCAAAAAAATAAAATAAAATAATCAGATTAACAGAGTGTGTGATAAGTTAAAATGATCAAGCTTCTTTTATTAGATGTTTGTTTTTTTGAGATGGGGATCTCCCTATTTAGTTCAGGTTGGCCTTGAACTCACTATGAAGCCCAGGCTGGCCTCAAACTCATAGCAGTCCTGCCTCAGCTTCTTGAGTGCTGGGGTTACAGATGTGTACCATCATGCCTGACTTTATTGGATTTTTTTAAACCCTGGGGATATAATCAATACAGCACCTTTTACAAAGACTACCAGGGAGGAGGAAGTAGTGCTGGGAGTTGTGGCACACACCTGTAATCCCAGCACTTGGGAGGTTGAGGCAGGAGGATTGTTGCAAGTTCGAGACTAGCCTGGGCTAGAAAGTGAGCTCAAGGCCAGCCTGAACTGCACAGACTCTGTCTCAAATAGACAAAAAAAAAAAAAAAGAGGAGGAAGTAGTAACATTTAATTTTTTAAGATTTTACAGTACTGCCGGGCATGGTGGCATACGCCTTTAATCCCAGCACTTGGGAGGCTGAGGTAGGCGCAGCGTTGTGAGTTCCAGGCCGGCTTGGGCTACAATGTCAGCACAAGGCCGACCTGAGCTACATAGTGTGACCCTGACTCAAAAAACTAGGGCGGGAGTTTGACTTAGTGGCCTAAGCGCCTGTCTGGCAGGCACGAGGTTGTGAGTTCGATCCCCGGTGCCACAAAAAAAAAAAAAAAAAAAAAAACACAGATTTTACAGTACTAGGAATTGAAATCAGGGCCTCTGCACTGAACTAAACCCCCAGTCTTTTTTAAATTTTTGTTTGGAGACAGGGTCTCGCCAAGTCACTAAATTACCCAGGCTGGGCTTGAATTTTTGATCCTCCTACTTCAACCTCCCAGAGGGCTGGGATTACAGGCCTCGAGTCAGCTGGGCACAATACTCAATTTAGTTAATTTTGACTGCATCAGAACCACCCTCATGAAAGGGCAGAAGTAGAAAATACAATCGGCAGCTAAACTTCCTTTGAGTTACCTGCAGTTACCTGGAACCATCGCCGTTATGTCAGACTTAGCCTCCAGTTCACAAGTCACGGAGCTACGTAGCCACATACATGAAAGCCTCTCCAGTGTGCCTCTCCACAGTCAACACTGTTGGCACTCGCGGCATGACTCCTTTGTTCCCTCTTCCCTGTGATGGCCAGTATCTGTCTACCACTGCTACTTCACCAAATCTCATTCTCTGCATCTTTCTACCAACAATTCTTTTTTTTTTTTTTTTTCCGGTACTAGAGATCAAACTCATGACCTTGTGCTTGCCAGGCAGGCGCTGTGCTGCTGAGCACATCTCCGGGCCTTTACCAGCAATTCTATGTACTTGCACAATCAGTAAATGTCAAGACTGAACAGAATCTGAAGGTTGTATCTCCCTACCTCCATTTTATGCTTGGCAGAATGTTTTGTTTTTATCTTCAATTCCTTTCTCAAGCCTTGTTCCTAACATCAAAGTTTCCCCCTTCTCAATGTCTATTCCTAGAAGCTTCTCCTAATGCAACTCCTAAGTCAGTACTGCATCTATAAATGTCACTGTCTTTATTTCAATATAACTTTTTTTTGAGACCCTCAATTCAGGTTGGTCTTGCACTCACAATGACTCTCTAGGCTAACCTTGAACTCATGGCGATCCTCCTGTCTCAGTCATCTGAGTGCTGGGATTACAGGCATGTATCACACCAGGCTCAATACAACTTCTGCCACTCTCAACTAAGATCTATACCCCAGACATAGATCCCATTTTTCTAGCTGCTTCTTTGTACTTACAAACTATAGAATCATTACATTTTATGTGTGGGAGGGAAAAAAAAAAACCTTAGAAGACTGGGAGGCCAGCCTGTGTTACAAAGTGAGTTCAAGGCCAGCCTGAACTTCATAGCAAAATCCCATCTCAAAAAAAAACAAAAACCCTCAGAAATAATCCGATCGTTTCTCAGACTTAGTAACTTTTTTTTAACTACGTTTAACTTCATACACATTAAGATGTACAAAATCCAAATGAAACACGTTTCATGAAATAATATCCTGATGTGAACACACCGAAAATTTCTACCCTATTTCATTTCTATATTTTAAAAAAACACCTCACGTGCCATCCATAAAATTGATTTTACAACCCAGTAATAGGCTAGAACTCATAGTCTGGGAGATACTAATCCAAACTTCATACTCAGCCGGAACTGTAACTCTGTGTGGAGGTTAAGTGTCTCAACCTCAGGAAGTCACCCACAGAGTTAAACTCGGGTCTGCCTAAGTCCACAACGCACTCGGGCTGCCGCTCACTGCGCCTCGGCCGTACGCTGCACCCACACGGCCCCCGCACCACCCCATTACTGATCTCACGCTCTCCTCCAAGCCAGACCCTCTCGGTCCGCGTTCCCTCGCAGGTGCTGTCCCATGTTCCCTTCGGTCAAAGTCCCCTTACAGTCCCATCCATCGATCAGCCTCCTTGAGTCACTGCCCCGTGGTCACGGTCCCCTTGAAGCCACTGCCTCCGGCATGGTCCCGTCGCAGCCTCTGCCTCGTGCTCCCCGGCGTCCGAGTCCTCCGCACTCCCCAGGGTCGCAGACCCCTCGTGAGCAGCTACCCCTGGGTCACAGTCCCCTCGCTGTCACTGCCCTTAGGTCACAGTAGCCTCTTTGCCCGTGCTTCACACTCGCTTAGCTGTCACCCCGCGGCCCCAGCCCCACGGTTCCTCCCCTCCAATACAGGCGCAAGCATATTCACACATTGGGTCCTCACCAGTAGTTCACGCTCCCCGGGCCCTGTCCGCCGCCCAGCGCGGGGTCACGGACTAGGGAAGTTAAGGAGGTTGCGGGGAGACGCCCGGAGAAGGCAGCTGACGGAACAGCGGCCGGAAGTCCCACCCACTGCCCGCCCTGTTGTCAATCCGACCGCGGCTTCTCCCCGGAAACCACTGTCCTCGACGCAATAGTTCCGCCTCCCAAGACGTCGGAGGAGGGTGTGGAGGGACCGAGCGGAAGCTGGAGACCTGCGGTGGCCGGCAGAAGGTCGGTGCCCACCCGGAGCCCGAGCTGGCGGCGAAGACACTTCCTCCTCGCGGGATGAGGACGTGAACTGCCAGTGTTCTCGCTGCGGTCGGCCAAGCCGCGACTTTTACCTCCTTGGTTATGGAAAGAGAGTTCAACAACTCCAGTGACACTCTATGCCTGACCTCTTTCTTCTCCCCACCTCTCTGATATTGGGGATTGAACCCAGGGCCTTTGCACTAAGCTACATCCTAGCCCCTTTTCACTGATTTTTCTTTTTTTATCTTGAGACAGGCTCTCGCTGAATCGCCAAATTACCTAAGGTGAGTGGGAACATGTGATAGATACTTCTGCCTCAGCCTCCCTGAATACCGAGATTACAGGCGTCTGTATCACTAGGGATTGAACCCAGGGCCTCCAGCATGCCATTCAGAAACTCCACTGTTTGAGGAGGGTGTCGCTGATTTCTCCAGACCGAAAACTTGGGATCGTTCTGCCTCACTCTCCCATAGCGAGGTATACAGGGAGCACCTCGCTGCCTGGCTTCATCCTGTTACCTTTGACCCGGGTCGGCTCACACACAAAAAAGAAATGACCCGCAAGAAAATGAACCTCTGTACTTGTAAGGCAGGCAGATACAGAATGTTATGAAACAAGCCGGATGTGGTGGCACACGCCTATAATCCCAGCATTCGCGAGACTGAGGCAGGAGGATTTCGATGAGTTTGATGCCTGCCTGGGCTACAAAGTGAGTTCAAGGCCAACCTGAACTGCACAGTGAAACCCTGTCTCAAAAAGAGAAAAAAAGAATGTGATGAAACATGGAGAATTTTTCACTGTATTTGCTATCTTTTTTAATTTTTAGTTAATGACTTATTTAGGTCTACACAGTTGACTAGAATGTGGCTGAGAAAAGAAGTGGCTAAACTTAAGCACCCGCGAAGGGGCCCTCAGGAAGAAAAAGGATTTAAATCTGACGCTTTCTAAGTTTCAAGTTTGGAACTGAATATGGCTGATGAAGTGCCTCAAATAAGGACCGCCAGCTGGAGAAGGCACCAGGTCCTCTAGAGACAACACTACAAAGAGAGTAGGGCTTTGGAGAATGACCAACAAAGGGATCTCTGAGAGTCGAAGGGGATCTGATTTCATACACAGCTGGAAGTTTCTCAAATGTTACACTTGGAACAAGTCCTGGAGAAACGGATGCATGTTTAAGCTCATAAGTGTGTAAGTCATAGGTGACAAAGGGCTGAGGAGAGAAAGCTTTATGCACAAATAGATTCATCTGTATTTTGGAAATAGTGAAGATTAGAAGTTAGTTCCTCCATAAGGAAATGACAGTAGCAACAGTGGTGGAACCTAATGGAACAAATGTGAATATTGAAGGATGCTTCCGAAAGTTACAATTCACATAAAATGTCATAATGTGTGACATTATAACACATGAAAAAAATCAGGGTACAATATTGTATATATGATTTTTAAACCCTGCAAATGATAAAAAATATAACAAAATACTTTGTTTATTGGTTATGCTTAAAAATTGAAAGGACTGTCCCCAACTATTTTTTCCTGTACTTTCAAAACATAAAGTCTTTTTTGTTTGTTTTGTTTTTTGAGACAAGGCCTCACTATGTGCAGTTCAGGCTGGCCTTGAACTCACTATGTAGCCCAGGCTGGCCTTGAACTTGCAGCAATCCTCCTGCCTCAGCTTCCTAAATCTGGAATTATAGGTGTGCGCCACCATGCCCACTATAACAACATATTGTAACAGAATCAAAACACTAAAAATACAAAGCCTAAAGCGCAACAGATTCAGTTGCTAAACTGCCAACACATTTTTATTTCGTTAAGATATTAAACAGTATTAAAAAGTTCAGATTTCTTCATGGTCATGTCTTTTCTCAGGTTTCTCAAAGGTTCAATAGTAGAAACAGCCAAACGCTGCTACCACACAGAATAAACTGTCCTAAAAAACAAGACAGAAAAAAGGGAAAAATTCAGAAGTTAGTACTGATGAGAGAATGAGTACAACACAGGTGATTGAAATTAACACCATCCCAGACCATAGTCAATTTCCAGTCAGGAAGGGTTCTTCCAAAGCCTGAGGTGGTGGCACATGCCTGTAATCCCACCACTGGAGGGGCTGAAGCAGGAGGATAACAGTTCAAGGCCAGCCTGCACTACATAGCAAGACCCTGTCTCGAAAAAACAAAATAAAACAAAACAAAAAAAAAATTCTTCCTTCTTCAAGAAGTAAAGGGTTTCCAGGTTTCCAAAGTACATAAAGTTGCTTTCCTGTGGGTAGCTACCAAATTGCTTGCTAACAGGAGGCTGGAAGCCAGCCCTGGTGGTGCATACCTATACACTAATCCCAGGACTCTGGGAGGCTGAAGCAGAAGAATTGCAAATTGCAGCCCTGTCTGGGCAACTCTGCAGCTTATGAGACTGTTTCAAAATGAGAAAGGGAAGTCGGAGGAAATGGCGCACGCCTCTAATCCCAGCACTCGGGAGGCCGAGGTAGGAGGAGCGCTGTGAGTTCAAGGCCGGCTTGGGCTACAATGTGAGCTCAAGGCTGGCCTGAACTACGTAGTGCGACCCTGTCTTAAAAAACTAGGGCCAGGAGTTTGGCTCAGTGGCTTAAGCACCTGCCTGGTAGGCGTGAGGTTTTGTTTGAACCCAGTGCCACCAAAAAAAAAAAAATTGCCGGATTCAATCCCCAGTTCAAAAAAATAAAAAAAAGACTGGGTAAAAAATTAGATTTTCTAAAAAAAAAAAATTAGATTTTCTGCTAGGCATGGTAGGACACTCAGGAGACTGAGGCAGGAAGATCACTGTAAGTTTGAAGCTAGTCTTGGATGGGTAAGCAAGTTCAAGGCCAGCCTGAACTACATGGAGCAACCCTGTCTCAGAAAAAAAAGAAGATTTTCTAAATGAGTGTGAGCTAATAAATTTTAGGTAATGCATATTCATTAAGTAATTATTCCCATGTTTACTGATTTCTCAGAAATAATCTATGAAGTGCTTTGAGGTTCTTAACAGTAAATGCCTTACCCAGCTCAAGAAGCTTTGGTATAATATCTCTGATACTAAGAGTAACAGCACTTTGTCATAAATGCTGGATAAAAGCAATGGTTTCTGGGTGTTTCTTCTTCCTTGGTAAAACTGATTGGTCCATCTTTAGCTCAGAATCTTAGAATGCTTTCCAGACCCTGGGTAAGCTTGTTCCAGCGCTGCAGGTCCTCATCACAGGAGCCTGGCCTGCCTGGGCAGCCCGTCACACTGCTGGGGGAGAAGCCATGGGAACTTACGCACTTGCTGATTAACCAAAGGCAAAGGTCCTGGGTCAGCCCTGTTCCTACTACCTGTGCTGAAGGACCTACTTTTGTTTCACTGTTAGTCCTTCATGGACTGACACTTTTGTAAAGACTTGGCAATCAGCAGTCATTTGGGGAAACTTTTTTTTTTTTGTTTTGTTTTGGTTTTTTTGTTTCGTTTTGGTTTTGACACAAGGTCTCACTATGTAGTTTAGGCGAGACTTGAACTCACTATGTAGCCCAGGCTGGCCTTAAACTCTGGCAATCCTCATGACTCAGCCTTTTGTTTTAGGCAGGGTCTCACTCTGTAGTGCAGCCTGGTCTTGAACTCCCCCCTTATGTAGCCCAGGCTGGCCTCAAACTCACTTTGATCCTCCTGCCTCAGCCTCCTGAGTGCTGGGATTATAGGAGCGTGCCACCACACCCAGCCTATTTGGGGAGCTTTTAAAAATTCACGTTCACTGATCCAGCCTCTGGCTTATTTGATGAAGTACCTGGCATCTATATTTTAAATAAGCTCCCACATTATTCATAGGCAACCACAGCCAGTCTGGGAAAATCTACCTCTTGATACAGTATCAGAAAACCCAATAACTCATCTAAGTGATACAATTAGAAAGCGACAGAGCTAGAAATGAAGCCCTTCTCCTAATCTGCTCAACTGAGGTGCTCTTCAATGTACTCTGTCTCTCCTAACTCATAAGTAGGAGTGATGAGAGGACGGAATCATTTCTGGAATCAGGTACAAGACAACAGCATACAATTAAAACATTTGTGCCAATAACTCACCAACATTTAAACAAAAAAAAAAATTTTTTTTAAGACCAGGTCTCACTATGTAACCCAGGCTGGCCTCAAACTCCTAGTGATCCTCCTGTCTCAGCCTCCCAAGGGTTGGGATTACACCCCCACTGTATGGTTTTAAAAGAATTTTAATAATCATATGCCAAGTACATGATAGGCTCTGCCAAAATTCAAAGCTGTAAAGAGCTATGTCATCTGTACACACACTCTCCTTGCTATAAAGAAAATGCTAGGTCTCTACTTTAGTAACACAGTAATGAACAGTAAAACCACAGCATCTAGGAGAAGTCTAAGACAAATGTCCTTGCATCTTAATAAACACTGAGTAACTTGATTCGAGATACGCATGTCCCTGGTCAGGAAAGGTTTCCAGGTAAACTTACGTTCATGAAAACATCATGAGTGTAGTTATCAGTGTCTGCATCCCAGAAGCATCTAGCGGCCATGCTAGAGAGGCACAGAAAGGACAATTGTCAATGACACCACAGGGATCTGAACTATACGCATCTGCCAAAGCAAACATTTGCCTTCATGCATTCCATAGATGATGCTTCCAAATCTCTTCACAGGCCAGGCTGGCACACAGAGAAAGCCCTATCTGCACAGCGAAATATGCTAGATAGCCTGGAAGGACAGGAATCACAAGCCAGAGGTGACCAGCAGGGCCTTGGGCAGTCTCAGACCCTGAGTGGCCGCCTGAGAACCAGAAGCCCACATCTTGAAGCCTGCTCCTCTGAGCAGAGCTCTACTACAGATAACTTCAGCTGAGATACCAAGAAGTGAGTATTTTTTAAACATTTAAAGAATTATTACAGCCCGGCGTGGTGGCACACGCCTTTAATCCCAGCACTCGTGAGGCTGAGGCAGGAAGAGCGTTGTGAGTTCGAGGCCGGCTTGGGCTACAACACGAGCGCAAGGCCGGCCTGAGCTACATAGTGCGACCCTGCCTCAAAAAACTAGGGCCAGGAGTTTGGCTCAGTGGCTTAAGCGCCTGTCTGGCAGGCGCGAGGTTGTGAGTTCAATCCCTGGTGCCACAAAAAAGAATTATTACAGTAAAAGACACATTACCATGAATCTCCCTCAAAAAAACTCCTTCTCACTTGGAACACACTCATCCCATCATTCTTGCCATCCTGAAGTCCTCTCTCCTGAGTGGTTTTTTTTTTTTTTTGGTTTAGTGTTTGTTTTTGTTTTTGTGTATGTGTGTGTGTGTGTGTGTGTTTTGTTTTTGTTTTTGTTTTTTGTTTTTTTGAGGCAGGGTCTTGTTATGCTGTTCAGACTGGCCTTAAACTCATTATGTAGCCCAGGTTGGCCTTGGACTCATGGTGATCTCCCTGCCTCAGCTGCCTCCCCAGTGCTGGGATTACAGTCCTGAGTGTCTAGAGTTGCACTATCATGGCTGCCTTGATGTCCTGAATCTATTAGAAATGTTGAGCTTTAATAGTCATTTTGACTTTAGGAAAGAGCCAAAAGTCACATTGTACCAGATTTGGTGAATAAGTGGATAAGGGCGCACTGTTATTTTTATGAGCCCGACTTTCCATTGAATGGCACTTAACAGGCAGCATTCACCGTAGTTTTGATCACCTTGTAAAGATAGGAAAGAAGAGTTCCAGAACTGCTTCAGAAAGTGGCAAGAAAGATGGAATAAATGTACTTGAAGTGAGGGGGTATAGTTTGAGGAGGACTACTAGCAATGTATCTTTTACTATAATAAATTTCAAAAATTTATTCACTGTATATCATTATCACACCTTGTAGTTATGTGTAGCTTTTAATGGGCTCAATTCCTGCATTGTAGTAGAAGGAAAATGTTCATAGGGCCCAATACATTATACAGTCCAACCTGGGGCAAGCTGAACTAGAATTCAGTCTTCTAACTAAATGCAGAAGTAGCCTATCTATACAGGACACTATCTATGCTCTTTTTTTTTTTTTTTTCTTCAATTACAGGACCTCACTATGTAGAACTCGCAGCAGTCATCCTGGCTCAGCCTCCCAAGTGCTGGGATTACAGGTGTGCACCACCATGCCTGGTTTCTGTGCTCTTTCTACATTCTCAAATTGGTTAATTCTACTCTCCCCACATCATGGGTAAGAAAAAAAAAGATTAGTCAAAAATAAAAGTTAATTAAAAAACTGAAAACAATGCCCAATTATGTTGGATTGGTAAATGAAATTATGGCATTTCAAAAGTAATTATAGCCGGGCGTGGTGGCGCACGCCTTTAATCCCAGCACTTGGGAGGCTGAGGTAGGAGGAGCGTTGTGAGTTCGAGGCCAGCCTGGGCTACAACGCGAGCGCAAGGCTGGCCTAAGCTACACAGTGCGACACTGCCTCAAAAAACCAGGGCTGGGAGTTTGGCTCAGTGGCTTAAGCGCCTGCCCTGGCAGGTGCAAGGTTGTGAGTTCAATCCCCAGTACCGCAAAAAAAAAAAAAAAAAAAAAAAAGTAATTACAAATGTTTTACATTCTTCCTAATGCACATCTACGATTTGTCATTAACATTGGCCAAATGCTTCCTCTGTGCCAGTCGTTAGTCTAAGTGCTTTCCAGTATGAATTCACTCAATCCCATGAGGTGCAATATTGTTGTCACACTGTTACAGGCAGCTGAGCTAGTTAGATATATTACAGGCACTCAGACAGGGCTAGGCCCTCAAGGAAACTGGCACAGAGGACCAGATGTGCCCTTGGAAGAGACACACACCCCTTGCTATAGACCAGATCCTAAGACAGAAGGCAAAAAAAAAAAAAAAAAATGCAACCACACCCTAAGTATAAACACTAGGGATTAGGGATGGATCATCTTGAGAAGCCAGGAATTACCATCCCAACACCCTACGGAAAGAGTCACTGATTCGTAAGAATGCTCCCTTGCTACGTGACTCACTTCCCCATTTGTCCCTGATTTGCTCAATTTTACCTAAACAATTATTAGTTGACCACAGTTCTGTTCCACCTCATGCCCGTCTGCCTTGTGAGTTCCCAGTTTTCCCCATCATGGTTTTACTCTATAAAAGTCATTAGAAAAAAGAGTCTTTGGCAACCCACTTGGGACCCCTTCTGTCTCTCTCTCTCAGACAGCTTTCTTTCTCTCAATAAATATTTCTGTTCTTAACCTCCGTTGTTCCTAAAATTCATTCTTCAATTTTAGAGAACATGAACTCGTACCGGACATATAGTAGGTCAGGAGTTTCGTTCCCCTATATCAATAACCACTCAGTAAGTATGGAAATGGACCATCAGTGTCCCAGGTCATACAACAAGAAACAAAAGTAGCTTTGAACCCAGACAGTTCAGAACCCAAGCGTGAAGAGAAAGACATATGTACACCATCTCTTTTCTTCTTTCTTTAATTAAGAGACAGGATGTTGCTTTGTTGCCAGGCTGGCCCTGAACTCCTAGGCTCAAGCAATCCTCCTGCTTCAGCCTCCAAAATAGCTGGGAGTACACAGACATGTGCCACCAAGCCCAGCTTCTCATATCCCTAATTTAAAAAAAAAAAAAAAAAAGTTCCATCTGTTTCCAAACTGCAGCACTAACAATGTGAAGTAAAAGTAACCTATTTAATTAGCCAATCAAAAAAGCGCTTTTAAAGCTGGGGGTGTAGCTCAGTACTAAAATGCCTAGGCACAAACCAGGCCTCTTTGAGCTCCACCACTTGCCCACCCTGCACCCGCTCCCATGTATCCAGGCAGGCTAAGATCTGCCGCTTGCCGCAATTCCCAACTCAAGTAGGTGAAAAAGTGAACATACTGCGGAAGAATAAGAGAATGCACGCTTTGTGCTCATTTACGATTTATTAGGATTAAAAGATTGTAAGGCCTATCAAGTCTAAACCTCTTGTTGATGTGATATTTGAAATTTGTAAGACTACAAAAGTTTAGAGAATTTGGAGAGGGAGAAAAAGCCAACGAAGACTTTATGAAGGAAGGCAGCAGGGACTAAAATAAGTAGAACTGAGCAAGGGCATGAATACAAAATTTTTATTTAACAAACAGTATTGCAAAAAAAGGCATAGAACACAATCTTTTGCCTTCAAACTGTAATCTAAGGCCAGGTGCGGTAGCACATGCCTGTAATCCCAGCACTCAGGAGGCTGAGGAAGGAGGACTGCTGCAAGTTCGAGGCCAGCCTGGGCTACAAAGTGAGTTTAAGGCCAGCCTGATCTACACAGCAAAACCCTGTCTCAAAGACAAAAAAAATAAAAAATCCTGTGGTCTGACACACCATTTCCAATAAAAGGAGCTGGCTCCTTGAAGGAACAGCCAGGTCCAGGCCCAGGTGTAGGGCTGGAGATGTACAAGATCAGCCTGGACTGTGCGGGGCATACAGAAGCCTGGGCACACCAGGAAGAGTGCCGTCTGAGTGTGCATCTGTAAGTACCTAAATGCCTGCACACACACACACACACACACACACACACACACACACACACGTGCGTGCGTGCACACACGTACGTGAAAGACGTACATGAAAGGCAGGTCACAGGACCTGGAAGACGCCTCACGGGACAGATAGTAGTGGGCTGATGCTCCCACCGAGATCAACTAGAAAATCGGGAAAATGTCAGAGCTACTAAACAGACCAGCGAGAGGAGCCCGAAGCCAGGGCGAGGGGAATGACCAGAGAATGCAAGGTGGATGTTCCACAGCAGAGCTCCTCCGGGCCGAGGGCAACTCTGGGCACAGGGAAAGAGGCTAAGAGTCTTGGCCCCGATTACAGAGGGAAAAGGAAACCTGCTGACGCCTGGCACCATCATAGGCAGGGAAACACGACTGGAGTCTGGAGGAACCAACATCCCTGCAAAGGACAGAGTAGGGCGCGGCCTGTCATATTCTTTTCAAGATGTGCTGAATTCTCAGACTGTGTAAGCTATGTGTGGTAGGCAAAATCATTCCCAAATCCATGTCTACATCCTTGTCCCCAGAGCCTATGAGCGTGGCATACTACATGACAAAACAGAGCTGCAGATCTCTGAGTTAAAGATTCTGAGATGAGGCGACTCAGGATCGATTATCCAGAGGGCCCAACACAATCCCGAGTCCTTACCCAAGAACGAGGAGCCGAGCCGGCGCGGTGGAGGAGAGCTTGCCTCCAACGCAGGAGGTGCCCTGCTCTGCCTGGCACTGCCAAAAGAAAGTACTAGAACAAAGTGTTTCTTCACAGGAAACACAGGCAACAGAAGCTACAGCCAACAATACCATAGGGATACAATCAGCAGATGCCAGAATACAGGAAGCTCCAGGGCCAGCAATCCAATTTCCTTACCAGATAAATGGCAAGGCGGAGACAGAAGGAGAAACAAGGAGCAAAACTGTGGGTCAGGAAAAGATAAGCAGCTAGAAAATAGTTACCTGAAATCAGGGCCAGAACACCAGAGGAGTTTTAAGAAACAGAAGCCAAGGCCAAGAACAAGAGCTAAGAAACAGCAGTTAGATTTGCTAGTAGAGAGGTCTCAGTGTTAAAGAAATTAATTTAGGAGAGTAATAAAACCCTAAAGCGGGCCTTTAATCCCAGCACTCGAGAGGCTGAGGTAAGAGGAGCGTTGTGAGTTTGAGGCCAGCTTAGGCTACAATGCTAGCACAAGGCCGGCCTGAGTTACACAGCGTGACCCTGCCTCAAAAAACTAGGGCTGGGAGTTTGGCTCAGTGGCTTAAGCACCTGTCTGGCAGGCACAAGGTTGTGAGTTCAAACCCCGGTGCCGCCAAAAAAAAAAAAAAAAAAAAAAAAACCCTAAAGCTGGGTACCAAGGACTGTGAGAGGACACGCAGTATGTCATCCCATATTGTACAGAAATATCCAAACCAGGCATGGTGGTGCACGCCTATAACCCCAGCCCTCGGGTGGCTGAGGCAGGAGGAGTGAAGCAAGTTCAAGACCAGTCTGGGCTACATGGCAAGACCCTGCCTCAAAAACACACACACACACATGCGCACACACACGCACAGAGAGATTACAAAAAAGAAATGAAACATATCCACACAGGCGCAAAGGACTTATTGGCTGCTGGACACATGAAGATGCAGCTACCACACAGAGCTGCCCCCACCGTCAGTTTACCCCTGGGGACCACACCACCTCAGTTCACAGCTGCATCTTGTTCAGCTATTCTTCCTGCTCACTCTTGCAAGGCATTCATACTGAGTTGTCAAGACGACAAATACCTCACAGAAAACAGATGAATAATAACACGAAGCAGCAACCAGCTACTCACAAAACTCCTTCTCCTCTTTGCTCTCCGATCACAACTTGTACCACCATTTTATATCGGTCAAATCCCATTTCTAGAAAACAAAACAAGAAAGTTTTCTGTAAGTAAATATGTAGCAAAATTACTATTTTATTATTTATTTATTTTTTGTCTTTTTGAGACAGGATCTCACTATGAAGTTCAGGCTGGCCTTGAATTCAATTTGTAACCCAGGCTGGCCTCAAATTCATGGTGACACTCCTGCCTCAGCCTCCTGAGTACTGGAATTACAGGTGTGTGTCACCATGTCCAGCCTAAAATTTTTTTGATTCATTACATTAAAAGCTACATCTGCCATGAATCCTCCTCAAAATACTCTTCACTTCAAACACAATTATCCCATCATTCTTGCCACTTTCTGCAGCAGTTCTGAAAGTTCTCTTTCATGAAGATCTTTAGCTGCACTGTCACAGCTGCTATCACTTCAACATTCAACGGGCATTTTCTCTCTGAGAAAGAGCCAGAAGTCACATGGTGCCAGACCCAGTGAATAAGGTGGATGAGGAGCCAGGACGCTGACTTCACGAGCCTGCCCTTCTGCTGGATGGCACTCAGCTGCTGCAGTCACTGTATTTTTTTTTTTTTATCACACCTGGTAAAAACACTCAGGAAAGCGCATTTCCAGAACTGCTTCCGAAAGTAGTAAAGACACTGGGATAAGTGTGTTTGAAGCGAGGACGGGGATTTTGTGGGAGACTCGTGGCAATGTGTCCTTTACTATAATACATTTTCTTAAACATTTGCCATATATTTTGATCACACCCATCCACATTGACTTCACACCTATGATGGCAAGCTTGGGAATCAGAGAGACTTGAAGATGGAGCCTAATGTAAACTTAACCAAGACTATCACCTTAAAGAACTTAGTTAACCTTTTTATCATTACCTATGCCCAGGCTTACTGCAAGGCCAGGTAAAATGAGGAGTGGTAAACAGGTCAAGCATCTGAAAGGTCGCTCAAAGCCCAGCTCTCTTCTTTCCCTACTCAAGGTCAAAGAGGGAAGGATTGGAAAAGCACAAAATAGGCTTTGTGTTCCAATAAAACTTTATATGCTTAAGAAGGCTGAAGCAAAGCCAGGCGTGGTGGCACACGCCTTTAATCCCAGCACTCGGGAGGCTGAGGTAGGAGGAGTGTTGTGGGTTCGAGGCCAGCTTGGGCTACAACACAAGTGCAAGGCTGGCCTGAGCTACATAGTGTGACCCTGCCTCAAAAAACCAGGGCCGGGAGTTTGGCTCAGTGACTAAAGTGCCTGTCTGACAGGTGCGAGGTTGTGAGTTCAATCCCCGGTGCCGCAAAAAAAAAAAAAAAAAAAAAGAAGGTTGAACCAAGAGGATCACCACAAGTTCAAGGCCAGCCTGGGCTACACAGTAAGTTCAGGGCCAGCCTGAATTGCATACTAAGAACCTGTCTCAAAAAACAAAACAAGCTGGGTATGGTGGCACACACTTGTAATCCCAGCACTCAGGAGGCTGAGGCAGGAGGATTATTGCAAGTGTGGGACCAGCCTGTGCTACAAAGTCAGCTCAAGGCCAGCCTGAACTGCATAGCAGGACCCCGTCTTGAAAAGTTCAAAAAACAAAAAACAAAACAAAACAAAGCCAGGCATGGTGGTGGTGCACGCCTTTAATCCCAGCACTCAGGAGGCTGAGGCAGGAGGATCATTGTGAGTTCAAGACCAGCCAGGGCTACAAAGTGAGTTCAAGGCCAGCCTGAACTGCATAGTGAGACCCTGTCTCAAAAAATAGGGCTGGGGATTTAGCTCAGTGGCATAAGCGCCTGCTTGGCAGGCTCCAGGTTGTAAGTTCGATCCCCAGTACCAAAAAAACAGAACAAAACAAAAGTTTACATCGAGTTTGGCAGTCACAGAGGCACGAGTAAGAGAAGTAGTTACGGATTTAATTGGAGAGAGGGATGAGGACAGCCTGGGAGGGAGGGCAGTGAATGCCAGGCTAAGAAAATGCTAGTGTAGTGTATGGATTTCATCCTGTGTCCCCCCCAAAGTCTCATGTAATCGTGGCATGGACAGGGCTGAGTCTGGCATTTGTGACTGGTTTGTTGTCTGGCACTGGGATTGGCAATGTGAGTATTGCACCTACCCAGGTGTGGAGCTGACATGCAGTGTAAGGGCAAGAGGAAGGCGTGTCTTGCTCGCTTTCTCTCACCAGTTCACCTTGCTGTTTGGTGGCTGCCATGAATGGCTTCCCTGCCACACCATGCTGCCTTGGAGCCAACTAAGTATGGACTGAAACTCCCTAGAACTGTAAAAAATAAACCTTTCCTTCCCTAATTTGGGGAGTCAGGATTTTTTAAAATTTTGTTTTGTTTTTGTTTTTTGTGGCACTGGGGATTGAACTCACAGCCTCACGCCTGCCAGACAGGCGCTTAAGTCACTGAGCCAAACTCCTGGCCCTAGTTTTTTGAGGCAGGGTCGCACTATGTAGCTCAGGCCAGCCTTGCACTCACACTGTAGCCCAAGCCGGCCTCAAATTCACAATGCTCCTACCTCAGCCTCCTGAGTGCTGAGATTAAAGGCATGCACCACCACACCCAACTTGGCACCAGGTATTTTGTCTCAGCAACAAGTGAAAAGTAACTAAGACATGTAGGTTGGTAGAAGAAACAACCCAGGCACCAGTGATATAGCTCAGTGGCACAGCACCTGCCTGGCAAGCACAAGGTCCTGAGTTCGATTCCCTGTCCAAAAAAAAAAAAAAAAACCCAGCAAAATGGCAGAGAAGGCTCTCTGCATGTGCTTTTTTCCCTTTTTTCTTTTCTCTTCTTTCGTCTTTTTTTTTTTTTTTTTTTTTTTTTTTTGAGACAGGGTCTCACTAGGTAGCCCAGGATAGCCTTGAACTCACTATGTAGTTCAGGCTGACCTGGTACTTGCAGTGATTCTCCTGCCTCAGCCTCCTAGAGTGCTGAGATTACAGGCATGCACCACCCCATCCAGCTTGCAAACACAATTCCTTGGACAGTGTCTTCCTATAAGGGTATATTTTGCACCTTCACTCGGCACCATCTACAAAAAGTTGTAGAAGTCACCAAGCAACCAGAGAAGATAGACATTTAAGAGAAGTTTGTCTTTAACTGCATTCACGGTTTTCAGCACTTATTTAAAGATGCGACACGGAGCCGGGCGTGGTGGCACACGCCTTTAATCCCAGCACTCGGGAGGCTGAGGTAGGCGGAGCATTGTGAGTTCGAGGCCGGCTTGGGCTACAACACGAGTGTAAGACCGGCCTGAGCTACATAGTGCGACCCTGCCTCAAAAAACCAGGGCCGGGAGTTTGGCTCAGTGCCTTAAGCACCTGCCCTGGCAGGCGCGAGGTTGTGAGTTCAATCCCCGGTGCCGCAAAAAAAAAAAAAATAAAATAAAAAAAAAAAATAATAAAGATGCGACACGGGTAGAGCTGTGTTTGAAGGGGTAAGTCCCTTCCAGCCATCACCACAATTACCTTTTAACTTATCTTTGATGTTTTCTGATAAGCGCTTGGTGAGCTGCGGCGTTTCCTCTGCAGAGTACTCGGCACTGGCCAGTTCTCCCTTGAGCACCGCGTGGATGCAGTCTTTCACCACGGAGGGCCGGAACCTACTGCGAGCAGCGAGACAGCTAATCCCTAACGCAGAGACCCTGCTAACCTGCACACCTCGACTCCCCCTGGTTTTTGTCATCGGTGCTGTTTAGTCCTTCTTTTTCTTATTTTTCCTTATAAAGTAATAAAAACAGCACAGGCGTGATGGCGCACACCTGCAATTCCAGCTCTTGGGAGGCTGAGGCAGAATGATCAAATGTTCAAGTCTCTCCTGGGCAACTTTGGAAGACCTTGTCTCAAAACTTTAAAAATAAAAAGGGCTGGGCGTGCAGCCCCTAGGGAAGCTCTGGGTTCAAATCCTAGTACAACAGCAACAAAAAAGTAATATAAAATTAAGAAACAAGCCAAATCCAAAGTTGTGTGTGCAGCCTGGGCCTCTCCTGAACTCGAGGAAACGCACAGCTGACGCACTCTACCGTGAGCTTCGTCTTTCTCCACACAGCTCCTCCCAGGGGCTCCTGGTCACTGCCGATGGCAACTCTGCTCCTACAGTGCTTAGCCAAAAGCCTTGGGATCAGTCCTGCTGGTCATCAAATCTTATCCATTCTACCTTCAAAATAATGTCAGATTCAACCACTCTTCCCCCATCACCACATCTTTCCCTGAGCTAGTATCTCCCTCAGCTCTTGCTGGGTCCCACAGCACCTAACGGGTCCTGTGTCTGCTTGTGCCTCCCTCCCCACAGATCTTCGGCAGCACCCAGACCCATCCTGCTCCAGCACTTCCGGGAGACTTGCCTGTTTCAAATACCCCATCCAGCTGTGGTGGCACACACCTGTGATTCCAGCACTTAGGAGGCTGAGGCAGGAAGACTGCTGCAAGTTTGAGGGAAGCCTGATCTACATAGTGAGACCCCGTCCCAAATACACAACAACAAGCCTCCAAATTTGTCCCACTGTGCTCCAAATAAGGGCCGGCATCCTCATTGTAACATATAGGGTCCCACAAAATCTGCAGCAGCCTTGCTGGCTTGTATTCCAAGACAGCCTCCACCCTGCTCTTCCTTAGGCCATGCCACCACTACAGTCTTGGAGTCTGTGCTTGCTATCACCATGCAGACACGGCTGGCTCCCTGCGTTGGCAGGCAAGTCCCCTTCCCAGGCACAGCTGGAGATGTCCCACCACCTCCTCCCTCCTTCCCTGCTCCCAGGAGTGCTCCCAGTGCCTCACCGTGGCTTTCTCTTGTGGGATGTCCCTCAGCCCTGCACACACAAGCTCTATCAGGCCAGGGAGTTTGGTCAGTTTTGTCCAGTTTTTACCCCCATACCCACATTATGGACAATACCCATTTCTGAAGAAGATTATTAAATAAAGACAGAAAAGGACCCCCCCACCCCGTTTCATCACCCTACCAATAGCATTAGCACGTTGGTTGAATTTATCACAATCACAACATTTAGTTCCTTTTTTCACGTATATTCTACCAGTTGATTTGTCAATCACCTGCCAGATTATAATATTTTAAGGTTTTTTGTTTTTGTTTTTTGAGACAGGGTCTCGCTATGTAGTCCAGGCTGGTTTGAGCTCATTATATACTCCAGGCCTTAAACTTGCAATGATCCTCCTGCCTCAGCTTCTTGAGTGCTGACATTACAGATGTGCACCACCACAACCAACTCCTGTAAGTTGTGTGAAGAAAACCTCAACACTTTATCGAGAATTTTAAAAGTTTAAAGTAGCCAAGCATGGTGGCACACTCCTGTAATCCCAGCACTTGGGAGACAGAGGCAGGCAGATTGCAGTGAATTCGAGTCGAGGACTGGGCTAGTGAGTTCAGGCCAGCCTGAACCACATAACAAAAGGCTGTCTCAAAAATCAATCAACCAATCAATCAAATCACATCACAGGAGTATTCCTACATATCCTAAGTGTTGTCAATCTTGTTCCTCACTGTTTCACAGCGGAAACGGCAGGGTGGCGCCCTCTACATTGTTAGACCCTTTTACCAAGATAGCCAAACTTTTCCCTGGAGTACTGGGGAGCGAACCCTGGAGTGCTCTACCACTGAGCTACATCCCCAGCCCTTTTAATTTTTATTTTTTTGAACCACGGTCTCACTATGCAGTTCAGGCAGGTCTTGAACTCACTTTGTAGCCCAGGCTGGCCTCGAACTCACGACTATCCTCTTGCCTCAGCCTTGCAAGTGCCAGAAATACCGGCATGCGCCACAGCACCTGGCCCTTTTTATTTTTTGAGACAGGTCTCATTGAATTGCCTAGGCGAGCTCAAACTTGCAGTCCTCTTGCCTCAGCCTCCTGGAGTGCAGGGATTATAGACGTGCACAACCAGCTCCGGTGCCAGGAGTAGGTGCATTCTGGCAAAGGTGTGTACACGTTAGCCCTGGAAACAAGACTGAACAGCGTCCCGTGCCAGCCGCTGATTTTGTGCCTCTCTCCATTCTATCCCTCTTCTTTCCCGCGAGCACTCACTCGCCCTGGGTTTCTCAGGGTCAACCACTCCCCCTGGGCCAGCCTAAGACGCTGTTGGCGACTCAAGGCAGTACAGCGGATGCGGCCCTTTGCTGCCCTCTGGTGTCAAAGCAGAGTCACAGCGTCGGAACTCCAGAGGCCCTACCTCGGCCCCGCCCCGCCGGCCCCGCCCCGCCCCGCCGGCCCCGCCCCGCCCCGCCGGCCCCGCCCCACCCCGCCTGCCGCACACTCCTGGCGCTCAAGGCTCTGGAAGGAGCTGCGCACACTGAACCCCGCACTCCCGAAGTCCCGGTGGCACATCCCGTCTGCTACCCGCCTTTGCTGGAAAATTGGCCTCAGAATATAGGTGTTCTCGGGTTCCCCTGGGTTCTTCTCAGTCTCAGGCAACCCGTCGATCCCGGCGAAGGATGGGCCTGCAGAAAAGGATGTGCCTGCCGAGGCGGCCATGGCCAGGCCTCCTGGACCCAGTGTGTCTCGCGATGAAGGCCTGGCCGGGGCAGCTGAGGCGAGCAGCTAGGACACCGTCGCCGGGGCGACGGAGATACCCTTAGGCGTCACGTGACGCGCCGCACCCTTCCCCCACCAGCGGCTGGCGGCTGCGCATGGGCCCGATGAGTGACGGAACTGGCACAGATTGGAGCGCCGGTTGCCATCAGGTGGGTGTGCACCGGAACCCAAAAAACGCGGGACCGCTGCGAAAGGCGGGCTCCTCAAAACGCTACACAGTGTCCTCGCCCACGTTATTCACCAGATCTGGTACCTTACAACTTCTGGCTCTTCCCCAAAGTCAAAATGACCATCAAAGGACAATATTTTGAATCGACTCAGGACATCAAGGCAGCTAGGAGAACAGCACATCTAAAGACCCTCAGCAAAGAGGACTTCCGGAGCTGCTTCAGGAACTGGCAAGAATGATGCGATGACTGTGTTGGAAACAAAGGGTGTGTCTTGAAGGGGTTCATGGTAGTGTGATGCGTAATAATTTTTTTTAATGTAAGCTTTCACCATATGTTTTGATCACACCGCATATCTCTGCCCCGCCTACAAGGCACTTGAACGTTCCCAATGGGTTTAAGCACAAAGGCAGTCTTGCATGGACCCGGAGGCACGCAGAAGCAAGGGAACTTGACGGAGAGTACACAGCTAAGTGAGCTGCAGACACCTGGTTCTAATCCGTGGGTCTTTATACCAGCCTGCGGACCAAACCCAGCCTTCTTCCTGTTTTATTTCTTTCCTTGTTTTGACTTGTGAGCCAAGAACAGATTTTTATTTTTATTTATTTTTATTTTTTTTTATTTATTTATTTTATTTATTATTTTTTTTTTGGTGAGACAGGGTCTCTTGTAGTTCAGGCTGGCCTCAAACTCACTGTAGCCTGGGTTGGCCTCGAAGTTGGCCATCTGGCTGCCTCAGCTTCCTGAGTGCTGAGATTACAGGCAAGCACCACTGCGCCCTGCAAGAACAGGATTTATGGGGTTTTTTAATGATCAAAAATCAAAGGAAGAGTGATTACTTTGTGACTCATGAAAATTATAGCAATCTAAATTTTTATATAACCGTAAAGCTTCATTAGAACACATCTATGCTCATTTACATCTTGCCTATGGCTGCTTATGTCCTGTATAGGAACAAATGGGTGGTTGCCACAAAGCCCAGATGGCCCACAAAGCCTGGCTCTTTCAGGAAAAAGTGCAGAGCGCCAGCTGGCTGTGCCTCACCCCACCTCCTGCTCCAGCGCAGAAGTCAGAAAACAGCAGCCTTAGGCTGCATTCCCTGCTTGTAAGCACTGGTTCTTCATCCTGATTTAGAAGTCTGGTAGGTCTTTTTGTTGTAAAAACTAAGGATATTGCATGCTGTGCTGGTACACAGCTGTACTCACAGCACTTGGGAGACTGAGGCAGGAGGATTCCATTCCTGGCCAGGAGTTCAGGGCTAGTCTGGACTACATAGCTAGACCCTGTCTCAAAAAACAAACAAAAAACATTGTCCAATACCCACCCAGGCTTTCTTTGGGTTACTTCAACCTATTAGTTGTATCAACAAGTCGCAAAACTTGCTTCTATAAGATACAAAAAGGATAGTTTTACAACTTTTTAACTTTCCACCTTTAAACTTTTACAACTTCCAGCAGAGATCAGGTAATTCTTACTATTCTAGGTTGCGGTTTACAAAACACCTTCTTGACATTATTGCTTAGATTGGGCGCCCTGATTCCAGTAAACTTCTTCCCAACCTTGTTTTCCCAGAATGACTGTTAATGGTTTATGTTTAGACATCCCCCCAAAGCCTCAGGGGCTCATGAGGAGGTGCTCTTGGGAGGTGATTGGAACATGGGGGTGCTATACTCATTGGGGGATTGGTTCACTACTGAGTTTCTGGCAGAATGTGATGTGGGGAGGTGGAGCCTGTGGCAAGAGGTGGCCATGGTGGGCGTGGCACAGAAGTGTGTATCCTCCTGTGCTCCCTCTCTAGTCTCCTCCCCCTGCCATGGGCTATTTCTCTTCTCCAGTCCCCTCTGCCATCCCACCCTGCTTGAGCCAGCTGACTATGACCAAAACCTCTACAAACCGTATCCAAAGTAAACCTCTCCTCCTTTAACGTGTGGCCCATGGATACTGTGTCTTAGTAGGGTAGAGAGGAACTAAGACAGTGTTTTCCTTTATCACTGCTGTTGGCCCCACCTCTGGCATTCACAGTTCCCTGTTTGTAAACCCACTCTGACATGACTGGTTTGGTGAGTCTTCCTCCAGGCCCTGGCCTGCAGACTGAGCTCTGCGCAGAGGCTGAAGGCCTGGTGTACACCCTGCACCCACTCCGGGCTCCTCTGCCTCCTCCGTAGCTGCCAGAGGCTGGCAACACCCGCGGCATCTCTGGTGCAAGTCTTGCATCCCCAGACAAGCCCGACTCCACCTGCACGAAAGTGCAATGTGTCTTATGGATAGGTGCTGTGTTCTCCTTGCTGTTTAAGAAAATTGTAAGAAATCATACCTCAGTCAGGCATGGTAGTGCATACCTGTAGTCCCAGCACTTGGGAGGAGGATTGCTGTGAATTCCAAGCCAGTTCAGACTACATAGTGACATAAAAAAAAAAAAAAAAATCCTATCTCTAGGAAGCACTTTCGCTCATCTTTTACAATCTCTTCAACTCTGCACGTCCTATCCACTGCAGTCCAGCAAAAACTACAGAGAATTTGGTGCATAAGTCGACTTAATGAGCACTTTATTATGCCATCTTTGCTAGTGCTAGAGATGATAAAAACGAGAAGCTGGGTGTGGTGGCTCATGCCTGTAATCCCAGCACTCGAGAGGGTGAGGCAGGAGGATCGTTGCAAGTTCAAAACCAGCCTGGGCTACAAAGTAAGCTCAAGGCCAGCTTGAACTGCATAGTGAGACCCTGTCTCAAAATGCCCAAAAAAGAAAAAGAAAAAAAAAAAAAGAGAGAGGGATAAAAGCAACTCGGTGGCCTTGCCTGGCAAGAACAGATTTGACTTGGAGTGCCAAACTATTACTATATAAGGTGTCACATACTGTAACGCTCAGGATAAGGTGGGAAGATAAAGGCCCTGAATTATAAACCTGACTTCCACAGTCACGGGAAGGTCCCTGTCCATGAAACACAGCTGAGCAGTTTAAGCAAAAAGTGCCATCTTTAATAGTTCTTAGAAATTTGAAACAATCTCAAACTTACAGAAAGGCTGCAGAAAACCTTTTTCCCACTCAGTGGGACAGTACTGCCTATGGCTAAGCCTGGTCACCCTCAATGCAAACGAGGGCACCTCCTACGTGGCAGGACTGCGGGCTGGGAGTTAGCACTGTCCCCGCTGCTTCGTGAGCGCACGCCGCACCGAGCTGTCACATCACGTTATTCTTCCGAACTTCACACGCGACGTGGAGTCCAGGAGAAATATCCTCTGTCCTCCAGGGGACATGGTGTCCATGAGAAACGTCCTTTATCCTTTAGACGTCTGACCGCCAACCGGAAGCGGAAGGACACACTGCTCTGCAGACTGGCCTCCCCACTCTGCGCGGGACTGGGAACCAAAAAACACCCTCCTCCACCCGAGTGGTAGTCCCAAACGGACACGTGACCTCAGGTGGCTTTTCTCCAGAAAAGGTTTACCTGACCCCAGCCTGCTGAGGAAAGCAGCACCAGCCCGGGACTCTCTCCTCCTTTCTCCAAGGCCCCTTCCCCTCCCTCATCCCCCAATCAGGGCCCCAAATCGAATTCTGGAAAGAAAAAGTTGGGCGCTGACACCATTGGCTGCACTCAGACCTCAAGGCGCCAAGGCCCATCTCTGACCGCGTGCACCCAAAGGCTCTAGCAACAGAGAGGCTAGGTCGTCCAGGGGGGAGGAGCCACTCTACGCGTGCACAGTGGGGCAGGAGGCTGGGTCACCGAGTGGAGTGGGCGGGGCCATCCTACTAGTGCGCAGTGAAACAGGAGGCCGAGGGAGGAGGTGTTGGCCTGTGAAGCACTCCTGGCCCGTAGAGTAAATGCGTGCGTAAAGCACAGGTGAGGCGGGATCCGACGTCCACCGGGAACTGTCTTGGTGCAAGGACTGACCTCTCACGCCTTGAGGCCTGCTCAGCCAGAAAAGGAGGCCTGATCCTGGGTGGGCGTGAGTGAACACTCCGTGGATGTGAGTACACGTGCATCCGTGTGCCTGTGCCCAGTCAGGTACATGGTGGCGGGCGTGGTGGCGCACACTCGTAATCTCAGCACTCGGGAGGCTGAGGCAGGAGGACTGATGCGAGTTGGAGGCCAGCCTGGGCTACATAATGAGACCCTGTCTCAAAAAACAAAAACAACAAGAAAAGTAGATGTAAATTAGTGTGCATCCACACGTGTGTGTGTGTGTGTGTGGTGCTGGGGACACAATCCCGGGCCTGGCACATGCTAAACATGTACTGTATCACAGAGCCACACCACCAGCCCCTAAATTATCTTTCCCTTCTGCATTTATTTCATGGCAGTGTCGGTCCCTGTCCCCTACAGAAGTTTCTACAGGTCAGCCCCATCCTGCCAGGACCCTGAAACGAAATCAGCCAACAGGGCATTGTGAGACCAACACAGCAGGGCTCCTTGATGCCCTACCTGCGGTAGGGTGCAGCATCTGGACCGGGGTTCCCCCTCCCGCTGTCCTCTCTGTCCCTGGCCCCACACGCGCAGCCCCACAGGCCACAGCTCCACGAATGGAGGGGACAACCTCTGTGGAGCTCTGATTATCATGCTAAAGACTCTATCCTAGCCACACTGGGGGGAGGGAATTGGCCCAAGGAATTTGGGACACAATACAGTCCATTGCAGCTGGTAAACTTGAATAGTAAACATAGGGGGTCAGGTGCTGACTCTCCCTTAACCTAGCTATGTGCTTTTGGTTCACAACACCTTCTCCTCTGGAAGCTTTATGTAGCCATGGTTTTTTTGTTTGTTTGTTTGTTTGTTTGTTTTTGTGACAGGGTCTCCCTATGTCGTTCAGGCTGGCCTTAAACTCACTATGGTGCCCAGGCTGACCTCCAGCTCACTGAGGTCCTCCTGCCTCAGTCTCCTGAGTGCTGGGATTATAGGCATGCATCACCGCACCCACTTACTGTATGCAAAGGGATGCTCGCCTGTCTTTTCGTAGCTACTGCTGTAGGAAAGTCTTCAAGGGGGCCTGAAGGAACCTGGGCACCTAGGTGCCTTACCTGTCACTCCTCACAGAGGCTGCAGAAGACGCCGAGGAGGCTGTTGATGGAATGGATGGCCACCAGGAGAAGCTGGAGTGCGCTGACACACAGCAGAACCGAGAAGAAGGACACGTGCCAGACAACGGCCTTGGAGGGCTCCAGGCAGACGGAGTTCCAGAGCGAATGGTCATACAGATAATTTCTGCTCCCAAAATAAGGTCAGGGTGGGAAGTAAACAAGGAAAGCCAGGCAAGCAACCCCAAGAGATGAACCCAAGCCAGGCGTGACAGTGCACACCTGTGATCTCAGCACTTGTGAAGCTGAAGCAGGAGGATCTGCCTCTGTGTGCCTCTGAAAAGACCACAAATCCAAATGGCAGTCCTTACGTGTGCCGCAGGTCTTTGAATGGGTAACCATATTTCCACGCCTGTGTCTGATTGAAGGATGAGATGTCAAACATGCACAGTGGGCCATCTCTCAGGGCTACTCCGGAAGTGATGAAACAGATTAGGGCTCCAAGCAAAGCCAAACCGCTGGCAAGCAGAGCAGTGAGGATCTGCAGAGAGGGAGGGTGATAGGAAACATACAATTCCCTGTCCCTAGGTTGTCCCCTCCCTCCCTGAGACGCTGTGATCTCCCGCACTTCCTTTAAAGTGTGGGTCCCAGGAGAGCAGTGGAGGGGGAGGGAAGAAGAGAGGCCCAAGAAAGACACAGGGGACACTTGGGCCTGCACCTTCCTGACTCAGCAGACCCTCCAGCCTGGCAGGTTGGCACCAGACATCCCTCTACCTGGACTGCATCGCTTAGCTCTGGGGAAAGAGGAGCTGATTGGCTTCCCACACACAACTCTGACCCCTCTAAGGACAGGCTGGCCATCCTCGATGCCTCTTGTTCTCAAGTCAAACTTAAAAGGGAGGAAGGGCCGGGCGTGGTGGTGCACGCCTTTAATCCCAGCACTCGGGAGGCTGAGGTAGGCGGAGCGTTGTGAGTTCGAGGCCGGCTTGGGCTACAACGCGAGCGCAAGGCCGGCCTGAGCTACATAGTGCGACCCTGCCTCAAAAAACAAGGGCCGGGAGTTTGGCTCAGTGCC